>WNWK01004841.1:0-131370 GCA_009830355.1 Cherax destructor
AGTGTCCAAGGTACTAACAAATGATTCTCCATATACCACCATTTTACAGGCACGTGCCGGCTTGCAGAATAATTTTATTTAAGGGAAAAATGCATTATATTTCTTATCAATAAAAACTCCTGTCTCTGGATTACAAAGACACTGGCACCCGCCCCAATAAATTTATGAGACTTAACCGCTCACCACTTGCACTCTCTAGGCCAGGCAGAAATTTTTCCCCTCACAGTCCACTCTGATGCGCACTCCATGCTGGTACTCCTGCTGTGGGATATGAATGAAATTCCTTTAAATATTTTCCCTTTAAAACCCTAATGCATCAGATTCTTTTTTTACCCAACATTTTTTCCAAGGATTTTTAAAACGCCCACCTCGTCACGTGCTCCCTGACTCTGATACCTGCAGTATCACAGACACATACATTAGCCTGGAATTCTCTACCGATGCGTTAGTGTAATCCAAAAACTTCTACATGTTTATCTTCAGGTTATCATAGACCCCTTCATCCAAGTCACTCGAGACTTGTGCATGCTATGTGCCCTGGCTGTCTTGTCTTCAAGAAGGCACTGGACAGGCACCTAAAGTCAGTACCTGACCAGCCGGGCTGTGGTTCGTACGTCAGTTTGCGTGCGGCCAGCAGTAACAGCCTGGTTGATCAGACCCTGATCCACCACTAGGCCTGGTTTCAGACCGAGCCGCGGAGGCGTTGACCCCCGAAACCCTCTCCAGGAATACCATTATCAGGAGATACGTCAAACTGATGGGAAAATCGTTTACTTTACTTTGCAAGATACTCGAAAATCTAGTGCACACGCTGCACATACGTAGTGTCAGTCATCTTACACAAACAACCCGCACGTAGAAGAGAGGAGCTTACGACGAAATTTCGGTCCGACTTTGTAAATGGTCCAAGTCGGACCGAAACGTCGTCGTAAGCTCTTCTCTTCTAGGTGCGGGTTGTGTGTGTATTGTTCCAGTCACGGTATTGTGCCTTTTTTTTTGTATTGTTAGTCACCTTCCTCCATGACACTCGATTCTCCTCCACATACCGCACATGTGCCACCAGCATCTTGTACTTAAACAAATTTTAAATTTGGGAAATCATTGAATTGTCCTGGTACTCACGCAGTTTTGTACCACATTCTTTTCTCATAATGGAAGCCTCCAGTGACTTTCTAGAAAGTTTAGATAACATGATCATATATTGTTCCATAGACATTCGACGTGAATACTTCGATCTATACAAAACGTTTTGTTTTCCCACTAAAATAATTCTTGCAGGGTACTTGAATAGTGGTAAAAGTTATATGGCTTTTGAAATAAAAAGCCTGACCTCCAGATGAATTCAAAGAATTACTATTATTAATGGTGCAGAGTCCGAATAATTTCAAGTCATTTACAAGGCACATTTGGTTGATCCAGGAATTACAACACACAAGAGGTTCTGGAACATTAAGAGCCACATGAATAGATTTGATCTTCAGTTAAATAATGCCACTGAATTTCTAAACATTTGCAGGGCAGAACAAGGGGCAAGGAAAACATAGCAGGGGTAGTAATCTTTACCCATGTATTCCTTCACCATTTAATTACAATATGTACAATGTTAATAGACTACGATATCAGAGTACGAGAAGGTGCAACCAAAAGTCACTGAAAGGCACAAGTTGACACGACCAGTGTTTACCACCCAGCCAGGTGGGTAGGAGTGATGTCACCTTGACTGGAGTACCTGGCTTCCATGTGAATGGTAGTTTGAACTGGTCAATAAGCGCAACAAAGGGACACCAGCACTAATACACTCTGAATTTCCAGTTCACTGGTCAAGAGGGCGGGATAAATGGATGTGACATACTCGGCACACACCATGTGTTTATAATTTCACAAATGTCTTGAATTATTTATGTTATGTGGAATTAAATAATGGTAATACATGTTAAATCCAAATAAAAGCCATTATATGTAGTGAATGGAGTAAAATATGTTCTACGAAAGGCCATTATGTGTTGTTGTAAAGAGTATATTATATGGAGTACAATGTAAATTCCTAAAAATAAGCCAAATATGTTACTGAATGGAATAAACAAAAAGACGAAACATATTCATTTAAATGTCTGTAAAGCAATATACATTAAGAAGGAATTTTAACTGGTAACGAAGACAAATAATAGAGTAATAACAATAAAACCAAAATGGTAAGATGCGTAGTGCCGTAGCGGTGAGCTGCCTGACCGGAGACGAGATGACCAACTCAGAAGCGCAGTCAGACGGCAGCTCTGCGAAAACCATGGCCACCCAGATGAGTCAACCATCCTACGGGAAGACCTTCCATGGCGATACCCATTCAAGGAGGAGGAACATGGTAAAAATATTCACTTATAAAATGACCGCTGTGCAAATGACTCTACAGTGTTATATAACGCTACTGATATACATTAGTGACTTTAAAATTGATATGACCTACTCATCAACCAATTTTTTTTTAATTATTAACACATAGGCCGTTTCCCACCAAGGCAGGGTGGCCCGACAAAGAAAAACTTTCATCACTGTCTTGCCAGAGGAGTGCTTACACTACAGCTACAAAACTGGAACATTAACACCCCTCCTTCAGAGTGCCGGCACTGTACTTCCCATCTTCAGCAATCAAGTCCGGCCTGCAGGTTTCCCTGAAACCCTTCATAAATTTTACCTTGCCTACACTCCAACAGCACGTCACCTCCTAAAAACCATTTGTCTCCATTCGCTCCTATCTAACACGCTCACGCACGCTTGCTGGAAGTCCAAGCCCCTCGCACACAAAACTTCCTTTACCCCCTCTCTCCAACCTTTTCTAGGCCGACAACTACCCCGCCTTCCTTCCACTACAGATTTATACACACTCGAAGTCATTCTATTTCGTTCCATCCTCTCTACATGTCCAAATCATCTCAATAACCCCTCCTCAGCCCTCTGGATAATAGTTTTGGTAATCCCACACCTCTTAATCTCCAAACTACGGATTATCTGCATTATATTCACACCACACATTGACCTCAGCCATGACGTCTCCACTGCCTCCAGTCTTCTCCTTGTTACAACATTCACAACCCATGTCTCACACCCATACAAGAGTGTTGGTATAACTATGCTCTCATACATTCCCCTCATTGCTTTCATGGATAAAGTTCTCTGTCTCCACAAGCTCCTCAGTGCACCACTCACCTTTTTTCCCCTCGTTAATTCTATGATTCACCTCATCCTTCATAGACCCATCTGTTGACACATCCACTCCCAAATATCTGAACACATTCACCTCCTCCATACTCTCTCCCTCCAATATGATATCCAATCTTCCGTTATTTAATTTTTTTGTTATCCTCATCACCTTACTTTTTCCTATATTCACTTTTAATTTCCTCCTTTTGCATACCCTTCCAAACTCATCCACCAACCTCTGCAACTTCTCTTCAGAATCCCCCAAAAGCACAGTGTCATCAGCAAAGAGCAACTGTGACAACTCCCACTTTGTGTTAGATTCTTTATCTTTTAACCCCACACCTCTTACCAACACCCGAGCATTCACTTCTCTTACAACTCCTATAAATATATTGAACAACCATGGTGACATCACACATCCCTGTCTAAGGCCTACTGTTACTGTGAAATAATCTCCCTCTCTCCTACATACTCTAACCTGAGCCTCACTATCCTCGTAAAATCTTTTCACCGCCTTCAATAACCTACCTCCTATTCCATACATTTGCAACATCTGCCACATTGCCCCCCTATCCACCCTATCATATGCCTTTTCCAAATCCATAAATGCCACAAACACCTCTTTACTCTTATTTAAGTATTGTTCACCTATATGTATCACTGCAAACACTTCGTCTACACACACCCTACCTTTCTTAAAGCCTCCTTGTTCATCTGATATCCTGCTCTCCGTCTTACTCTTAATTCTTTCAATAATAACTCTACCATACACTTTACCAGGTATACTCAACAGACTTATTCCTCTATATTTTTTATAATATCTTTTGTCCCCTTTGCCTTTATACTAAGGAACTATGCATGCTCTCTGCCAATCCCTAGGTACCTTACCCTATTCCATACATTTATTAAATAAAAACACTAACCACTCCAAAACTATATCCCCACCTGCCTTTAACATTTATGTCTTTATCCCATCAATCCCAGCTGCTTTACCCCCTTTCATTCTACTCACTGCCTCACGAACTTTCCCTACACTCACAACTGGTTCTTCCTCACTCCTATAAGATGTTATTCCTCCTTGCCCTATACACGATATCACAGCTTCCCTATCTTCATCAACATTTAACAATTCCTGAAAATATTCCCTCCATCTTCCCGATACCTCTAACTCTCCATTTAATAACTCTCCTCTCCTATTTTTAACTGACAAATCCATTCTTTCCATAGGCTTTCTCAACTTATTAATCTCACTCCAAAACTTTTTCTTATTTTCAAAAAAATTGTTGATAACATCTCACCCACCCTCTCATTTGCTCTCTTTTTAAATTGCTTCACCACTCTCTTAACCTCTCTTTTTCTCTCCATATACTCTTTCCTCCTTGCATCACTTCTACTTTGTAAAAACCTCTCATATGCTTTACATCATCATTCCACCAATCGCTCTTCTTCCCTCCCGCACCCACTTTCCTATAACCACAAACTTCTGCTGAACACTCTAACACTATATTCTTAAACTTACCCCATACCTCTTCTATCCCATTGCCTATATTCTCACTAGCCCATCTGTCCTCCAACAGTTGTTTATATCTTACCCTAACCGCCTCCTCCTTTAGTTTATAAATCTTCACATCTCTCTTACTTGCTGTTTCCATTCTCCTTGTATCCCATCTACCTTTTACTCTCAGTGTAGGTAGCTACAACTAAATTGTGATCTGATATATATGTGGGCCCTCTATAAACATGTACATCTTTTATCAACCAATATGTAGTCCAACAAACTACTGTCATTTCGCCCTACATCATATCTGGTATACTTATTTATCCTCTTTTTCTTAAAATATGTGTTACCTATAACTAAACCCCTTTCTATACAAAGTTCAATCAAAGGGCTCCCATTATCATTTACACCTGGTACCCCAAACGTACCTACCACACCCTCTCTAAATGCTTCTCCTACTTTATCATTTAGGTCCCCTACCACGATTACTCTCTCACTTGGCTCAAAAGTTCCTACACACTCGCTTAACATCTCCCAAAATCTCTCTCTCTCCTCTACACTCCTCTCTTCTCCAGGTGCATACACACTTATTATGACCCACTTTTCACATCTGACCCTTATTTTAATCCACATAATCCTTGAATTTACACATTTATATTCCATCTTCTCCTTCCATAACTGATCCTTCAACATTATTGCTACCCCTTCCTTAGCTCTAACTCTCTCAGATACTCCTGACTTAATCCCATTTATTTCTCCCCACTGAAACTCGCCTACCCCCTTCAGCTTTGTTTCTCTTAGGGCCAGGACATCCAACTTCTTTTCATTCATAACATCGGCAATCATCTCTTTCTTATCATCCGCACTACATCCACGCACATTCAAACATCCCAGTTTTATAAAGTTTTTCTTCTTCTCTTTTTTAGTAGATTTGTACAGGAGAAGGGGTTACTAGCCCATTGCTCCCGGCATTTAGTCGCTTCTTACGACACGCATAGCTTACGGAGGAAGAATTCTATTCCACTTTCCCATGGAGATAAGCAGAAATAAACAAGAACTAGAAAGAATAATGGAAAACCCCAAAGTGGTTAGTATATATATATGCTTGTACATGCATGTGTAGTGTGACCTAAGTGTAAGTAGAAGTAGCAAGACGTACATGCAACCTTGCATGTTTATGAGTCAGAAAAAAGAGACCAGCAATCATGCAAAACAATTACAGGCTTATGTTTCACACATTTGGTAGGACGGTAGTACCTCCCTGGGTGGTTGCTGTCTACCAACCTACTACCTTGAACTTTTTTTTTTTGTATATATATCCATGTTGGAGAACTATTTTAATTGTTCATTTCTGTGAACGTGGTGGTCCCGTTCCATTAGTTGATACGTCGTTCTTCATTCTAGAGAATAAAATAGTCGCTATACTGTGTCAAGGAATAATTCACGAAAGACCAGCCCTTAACAGAGGAACCTTGTGATGATATGTCGGTCCATCCATCCTGCGCCACAGTGAGTCACTGAACAGTCACCTCAGGGAGACAGCAGTCACCACAGAGAGACAGTAGTCACCACTGAGAGACAGCAGTCACCACTAAGATACAGCAGTCACCACAGAGAGACAGCAGTCACCACAGAGAGACATGAGTCACCACAGAGAGACATGATTCACCACAGAGGGACATGATTCACCACAGAGGGACATGATTCACCACAGAGAGACATGAGTCACCACAGAGAGACATGAGTCACCACAGAGACATGAGTCACCACAGAGAGACATGACTCACCACAGAGAGACATGAGTCATCACAGAGAGACATGAGTCACCACAGAGAGACATGAGTCACCACAGAGAGACATGAGTCACCACAGAAACAACAGTCACCACAGAGAGACAGTAATCACCAGAGAGAGACAGTAATCACCAGAGAGAGACAGCAGTTACCACAGAGAGACAGTAATCACCAGAGAGAGACAGCAGTTACCACAGAGAGACAGTAATCACCAGAGAGATACAGCAGTTATCACAGAGGGGACACGGCTCTTTCTCAAATATCAAGGCAGTAAAGATATTGCCTGGAAGCTTGTGATGTTTGAAGAGAGACATTATTTCAGAAATTATGTAATGTACAACACATCTTTCCTGTTCTTTGACTAATAAAACCTCCTAATGACAAAAGAATTTTAATAACAGTACCAACTGTGCTCACTTCCACAACATTTTCTGAATTACAAAGTAATTGTTAGCACAATACACTCGTTCTTTGAGACACTTTTCTCAGATAACTCGTATTATTTTGCAGATTCTCGCTTCTTGCAATTATTTTTCACACACTAAAAAAATGAAATATTATACAAACATCTAAAGCCTTTTTAACTGGGAGAAGGAGGGGAATTACTTGATTTTGGTGAGAGAGAGAGAGAATGAGTTTGTGGTTGCACGAGTCTATTCTCTTGTTGTTTGTCTGATTTACTCCCTCTTAGCCTTAAGGGTCCTCTCATACATATTTTTAGAAATGCATATGAACCCTGTCTCCAATATTTAATCGCCAACGTTATTCCACTCACTAACTACACATCTCTGTGACTAATTCGTGTCTTTTAATTTCCAGTCTATCCCTGCTTATTTTATGAAGTCGTTTGAGAATTTTGTATGTCATTAACATGTCTTCTCTGCCTCTACTACCTAATACTGTCATGTTCAGTTCTACAATTTTCTCTTTATAGCTCATTCCAGTTAACTCTGCTATTAGTTTCAGTGTAATCCTCTTCATGTGAGTGTGTGTGTGTGTGTGCCTGCGTGTGTTTGTGGTTATGTGTATATGCATATATGTGTATATATGTGGAAATATTTAAGAATGTATGTGTGTATATGTATGCGTTAGGGTGCATGTGTGTGTGTGTGTGTGTGTGTGTGTGTGTGTGTGTGTGTGTGTGTGTGTGTGTGTGTGTGTGTGTGTGTGTGTGTGTGTTGTTGCAGAGGTCGATTCACAACTCCTGGCCCCTCTTCACTAGTTGCTACTATGATCACACTCGGGGCTCCAAGGGCCATATTGTACCTCGTAAAGCTATGTATCGATTTCTCCTTTACTACTTCAATATCCAGATTGTTCCACTTCCTGACAACTCTAAGGCTGAATAAATACTTCGTTAACATCCCTACAATTTATATGAGTTTTTCATATAAAGTCTGCCCTCTTGTTCCTGTATCGGGGCACTAAAACATTCAGACCCTATTCACCTAGTCAATTCCTCTCTGTAATTTGTAAGTCGATATTAAAACTCCCCTAAACCTCGTGTTCTTCAGAGTTATCAGGTTGAATTCCCTTATCCTCTAATCATAGGACATACCCCTTAGCTCAGGGAATATCCTTGTTGCAAACCTGTGCACTTTCTCTAATTTCTTGACGTGCGTGACCAGGTGTGAGTTCAACACTGATGGTACATACTCTGATATAGGTCTAACTCACACGGTTTACAGTGCCGTGAATAACTCCTTAGATGTCGAAACGCTCTTCTTAGGTTTGCCAGACACGCATATGCTGCAGCAGTTATTTGGCCGATGTTTATATCAAGGGACATGCTCGGAATGATGGTCCTTCTCCTTGTGTGAGGGTTTTCAGTCTTTGACCCCCCTAGCCTGTACTCCGTCTGCGGTCTTCTTTGTCTTTCCCCAAGGTTCCTAACTTTGCACTTGGTGAGGTTAAACTCCAGTAGCCATTTGTCTAACTAGGCTTATAATCTGTCCGGATCACTTTGTAGCCTTTCCTGGTCCTCGCGGCTTTTCTTCTCATTAGTTTCACGTCATTGCGAGCAGAAACACCTCTTACTCTAACCCTTCTGTCATGTCATTCACGTATACGAGAAGCAGTACCAGCGCTTGAACTGACCGTTGTGAAACCCCAATCAACACATGCACTCATTCCGACACCACGTTGCGTACCACTCGTTTCCTTCCTGTCAGGTATTCCCTGATCCGTTGCAGTGCTTTTCCTTCTATTCTTACCTGCTCTTCTAGTTTCTGTACTAGTCTCTTCTAGTTTCTGTACTAGTCTCTTCTGCTTTACTGTGTCAAATGCTTTCTTGAAGTTCAAGAATATACACTCTACCCATCCCACTCTCTTCTGTCTTCTGTTACGTTGTCGTAGAACTCCAGTAGGTTTGTGACACATGATTTTTCATCCCTGAAGCCACACTTTTGGTAATGTATGAGCAAACTTCTTGCTAGGTGCTCCACCACTTTTCTCCTGATAATCTTCTCCATGGCTTCATATACTATACGAGTGAGACTGATGTGATACCTCATCACTTACCTTGTGTGTGTGTGTGTGTGTGTGTGTGTGGGGTTCCAAGAGAAAGCTTGATGGTGTACTATTCCCAGCTTGCGTTCCTGTTCTCCCTCACGCATTACTAGCCAAATGATGCTAGCACCTGTGGCGTTCACCACAAATATATAATTTCTAAATCCTGTTGCTTGGTAGAGGGCCAGATGCCAAAAAAATTGGTTGGAGATGACAGTGCAGTAATTTGTGTTCATTAATTAACCAGATATCTCCTATATTTTCTTCACCTTTACAATTCTTATGTCTCCCATCACTTTAGTTAAGGCAGCGACTTTTCTCCTTATTTCTCTGTGGAAGAAACTACTAACAACCCATGCAAAGACGAGGATGATGTAAATTTTCTTCAGTCTCTGGTGAGCTCCAATCTTAGGAAGCTGGGACGAAGGAGGTTCAAGCCTTTCCCCTCAGACGGGGCTGCATGACGACATATTACAAAGCAAATAATGAAATATTTCGTAGAGGTGATAATCTTTAAAAGTCCAAACGGTGTGCACTCTACAGTAAACAGTCAGATAATCACTGTTTAGTGCTCGAGTAACAGTCGTTCATTCCATTTTTCTAGCCACAATACAGTACCAAGGATGGGCTGCGGCCACTCAACCGGACAACAAATTGGATGATTTATAATATTTGTAATTGCTTTGAACCTGAGCACGTGAATGGATGTTTTATACAGCTCGATGTTTGAAGGTAAACACATCTGTCAGTGTCTTCTGGATACCAGTGAGTATGGTGTGCGCTGTTAACCAGCTTTATGTACATTAACTTTTAACGTACAGAACGTCCTCACATAGCGTGTTTTTTCTTTCATTTGCATTTAATAAAACGGTACCCCGATATCAGTATTTGGTTGTCATAGTAACTTTTAAGAAGGGTTGTGGTAAAGTCTCCATTCGCTGTATTTCAACATTTATTTTAATCATTAATAAATTTATGAAGTTTTTATTAATTTAAAACCAATAATTTTATAAAAAAATAATTTTCACACAGAGTGTTTTGATTTTTTGACAGCGTTGGGATCTGTAGCGCTGATGGGATGATTGCTCACTTCTATATGGCTCCAAAATTGTAATAAATATTTAGCATTTCTGTTCATTCATCTTCTCTTTTTCTAATGAATGTCTCGAGTCTGACTGTAAACATCGTGGTCTTGTGGATATTCATGTAAACTGACCCATTTTCTTCCTGTCATTGTTACAAACAGGACAGTCTGTGTAGAAACACTGTTTGTTACTTAGCTTTATATATCATATCAACCCGCCGCCTGTATAATAATTGCCTTTCCCTGCATAACTAGTACCTTCCCATGCATAACTAATGACTTCCCCTGCATAACTAATGCCTTTCCCTGCATTGCATAAGCAGTACATGCAACTAATTAACTAGTGTCTACCTGCATAACTGATGTCCAGTATCTAACTTGTGCCAACACCTGCATATCTAGTCTTCTGTACAACTAGACCGAACACCTATATGTCTAAGAGACTACAATTGCAAAATTAGTACTTACACCTGCATAACTAGAGCTTACACTTGCATAACTAGACCTTATACTTGCATAACTAGAGCTTACACTTGCATAACTAGAGCTTACACTTCCATAACTAGAACTTACACCTGCATAACTAGAGCTTACACTTGCATAAGTGGCTCACAGACATTACCTAAGCATATTTCCGCATAACTAGAATCTCTATCTGAATTATTAGAGCCTACATCGTTATACGTAGTGCCTACATGTGCATAACTAGTTTATCCCTGGATACTTTGAGCGTACCTGAGTACAGCTAGTGTCTGAACTGCGTAACTAGTAAGTATACCAGTATAACTAGTTCCTACACCCGCATAACTAGTGGGTACACCTGCTTATCTAGTGCCTACTCCTGCTATGATTAGCACCAAGACTTGCGTACCTTGTGCCAACACCTACATAACTAGTGCTTACACCTACATAACTAGTGAATACTTCTACATAACTAGTGCCTACGCCTTCACAACTAGTGTCTACACCTATATAACTAGTGCCTACTTCTACATAACTAGTGCCTACTTCTACATAACTAGTGCCTACACCTACATAACTAGTGCCTTCACCTACATAACTAGTGCCTACTTCTACATAACTAGTGCTTACACCTACATAACTAGTGCCTACACCTACAGAACTAGTGCCTACACCTACAGAACTAGTGCCTACCTCTACAGAACTAGTGCCTACACCTACAGAACTAGTGCCTACACCTACAGAACTAGTGAATACTTCTACATAACTATTGCCTACGTCTACAAACTAGTATCTACAAATATATAACTAGTGCCTACTTCTACGTAACTAGTACCTACACCTACATAACTAGTACCTACACTTACATAACTAGTGCCAACACCTATATAACTAGTGCCTACATCTACAGAAGTAGTACCTACATCTGCATAGCTAGTGCCTACACCTACATAACTAGGGCATACTTCATAACTAGTGCCTACACTTGCATAAGTATTGCCTACACCTGCATAACTAGTGACAACACCAACATAACTTGTACTTACAACTGAAAAAATTGTACCTACGCCTACATAACTGATACTCCTGTAAAATGCGCTTGTGCACGTACTTACAAAACTTCTGCGTGTATCTGCATAACTAGTAGTAGGACCTGCATAAACAGTGTCTATACCTGTGTAAATAATGCTTACACCTGCATAACACCTGCTCACTCCTGCATAACATCGCAATATAGATGCAAACTTTAAATCTTTGGTATTCTACATATTACTCCCAAGTCAGTTTCACCATTATTTTCCGGCGTATTTTTTAACTCTATGAACTTTATTTTGTGTCGACAAATATACTAGCATTATCCTTGGATTCTGTCTTGCGTAAGTCGGTGCAAGACAATCTCACTCCTATTGAATAATCGTTCGAATATACCACGGAAAACAATTTTCGTGTTCTCTTTCTCAACCTCGTTCTTGGACCAGAGTCTGACGCGTCTGAGACATGAAAGAAAGGGGGAAAACTGGACGGCACAATATTGGAACCTGAATAAACAAACTCTAGAGTTTGAATGTTTTCCTATGTATAGTTTCCATTTCACGATGTTTGGCTGTCTCACCCTGGTACGGTCAGTGAGGACCCTGAAACTTCAGCAAGTGTCTAGTGAACTGAATGTTGAAGCCTCCTGGAAAGCTGGGTGGGGAAGCTAAGACTTCAGCAAAGTTAAAAATAAATATTGTGTTGGCGCCTTCTTATAAACTTTGTGAGGATGCTGAGGCTTCATCAATTTTTATAATAAACGGTATAAAGAGTTAAAAAGGCACAATGCCGTGACTGGAACAATACACAAATAACCAGCACATAGGAGAAACCTATGACGACGTTTCGGTCCGACTTGGGTCATTAACTAGTTACTAACACACGAAGGTACAGGTAGGTTCACCAGCACGTGTCCCGGTGACCCAGCCGTGGTTCCCGAGGGAGTGTCGGAGTTAGTACAAGTGATGTACTGTTTACAGCCTTATGATAAGAGCACAATACGTCGTCAGCACAAGTGGTGTACCAATTAGGTACAATCATCGTAGACGCCCTAAGCTCGGGTACAACACGTTTTCGGTTCAAGTGGTGTCAGGACCGGTGTTCTCTCTGGTATGAGGCTTTCAACTATCTAAAGCTCTGCTCGATTTGTGTCATTCCTGGCACTCCAGCCGCAGCCCGAGTGCCAGAGCGACTCAGCAGACTCTTGGAGGTGTGTTGAACACCTGACGTCTGAGAGAAGAGGTAGAGAAGCCAGAATGAAGAAGAACAGTTGGAAGGAACAGAGAAGCTAAACAAACGATAAAAAAAAAGTGTTTGGCGAAGGGGTTTGATGATAGGGTTGGAGAGGAATGAGTTGCAGTTAGGGTGGAGGAAGTAGCAGGTCTTCGACAACCTTTCTGACTTAAACAAAAAGTTTGTTAAAGACTTAATGTCGTGATTGATGACTTTAGGCAATATGGCTGACCTTTGCGATATTATTAGTTTGCACACACGAATTGTGTCTACTTACCCGCTACAAACTACTTACTAGTTTGTAGTATATCAATATGCCATTGATATACCGTTTCAGGCTTTCGAAAGTTTCCCTTCTCATGCAGCCAGCTCTGAGGGTTTCCTGGTCACCCAGGCTGTTGCTGTTGGTGATCTGCTGACCCACATATTCATCACAACCTGGTTGATCTGACGCTTGACTGAAGTACTAGTGTGAGTGCGGACAAGGTTCGTAACTGTTTTCCTTTCTTTTTGATCAGGTCGTATGGTATTCTGGTTTTAACATGCTGAGACTCTATCTTAAATTTCTTAATGTGATTGACCAAGTGTGGGTTCCATACTGGTACTGAATAATCCAATATGGTTCTGACATACACGGTGTACAGTGTGTTAAATGAAGAATTCACGCTGTTCTGGGGGTAAAGTGGGGCCATATCCAGTACTAGATGGATACCTATTTGAAAACTATTTCATGTAAATATTAACTTTATCAAGTTCTATAAAGGAACACAAATCTAAAATTTTATGTTTTAACATAGTGAGTGAGGGAAGGTGATGATAGGTGTGGTGTTGCTACAGAGCAGAGAGTGATGTCTTCTGGTTACGTATCTCTGTGTTTGTCACTGTAAGTTACGCTGTTGAGATCCTGAATTCACCCCAAATATTTTTGATAGTGTTCTGTATATAATTGATTCTTCCCTTAATTACCAGCCTAGTGGTGTTCCCCGACGTGATGTGAGTTTATCTCAATGTTTCATCCTCGTTGTTATTAAACCCAAATGTTATCATGAAATGTTTTTCCGGTGAAATGTTTTCAAATTTCACCCAAGGGTTACATGAAGACACTAGCTGTTATATCAAAGTGATTGTGTTTAGTGATGCAACGGACGTTATGACAGTGGAGTGGTAAAAAGAAGTAATATATTTTAGCACTATATATTTTAGAATTGCTTATTAAAAATCGGTAACATTAACTTGTTAAACAAGTTTCATGCAGGTAAAAATATAAAAATATTTGTTAACTTTATAAAGTTTTCTGCATACTTTAATTTTTGTACTATGATTTTGCACATAATTGTTATATTTGTCTCTGAGTAATATGTTATTCTCGTGTATAATGATTACTTTCCTGAAGGGAGAATGAAAATGAAAATCACGCTGCCCAAAGGAAGAGAATAGAGAGAAATATCCTGGTCACTCCTATTAATCACTGGTAAAGTTTAATCTCACAACAAATGAGTGCTACAGAACGACCTTTTCTGAAACAACAAAATAATTAATCATTATTAGGATGTTATTGCAGAAAAGGTCACTGATCCTCGACTTAGTGTATTTTCTAACACAAGAGTGTGTTCAGCTACTCAGTAACTGTGTAGGCATTGTGTCGCATTTTTTCCAATCGGAAAATGGTATTTACGGAGCAGGCCTATCGCCGGCACTGTGGGCCCAGCGCTGCATTGAAGAACCTCCCTATTCTATGTGATAGAATCCTCCAACTCCCTTAGGCGTCTCTCCCATCCAGCGTCCTACACCTTTGGGTGGTCGCACCCGAAGGGTGGTTTAGAAGCACCGACGGGGCAGGGGGGAAGGGCTAGCATAGGAATGACCCTACAGATAACTGGTCTTTTTTTGCTAAGGATCTTGCACCCTGGGACCGAGGGCCAGGGGCCTTCCCAGTGGCTGGTCTGTGGAGAATCGACCAGTTATCTGCTTTGTGATCAAGCAGATCTTTTCTAAGCTGCTCTGTCCTCACAATTCTGTTAACTCCACTAGAATTGTCTGCATATAGGCGACTGAAGGACATCCTTCTGTTGCAGTTTTCTGAGGAGGCAGATGTTGCTGGCTGTCTTGTCATTGCCGTTCTGTTTACTACATTAGAATAGTCAGGATTTCGGCGATCCACCTAAACGAACTTTTTAGATATTAGCAGCCAGAAGGATGAACATCCGATTTACCACGAAATTAATATCTGTTCCTCTCTGCATGATCCAGTTCATTGTATATGGACTTCAAGTGGTCTGTTCACCCTGATTAAGAGAGGGTTGTAATATCCTTCTGAAGAATTCATTGTCCTTCTCCATTTGCAGGTCTCAAGTGATCCCATAAGATTTCTAGGATGTACTAGGAGCTAATGACAATTTCCTATAGACTGTTCTGATGGCAACAGGCAATAGCATCTCCTGGTGGAATGGCCTGTTGTCCTACTCACCAGTTTCCAGTTGGAACCAGAGGTGTGAATGGCACTACTGGTTGTGCACTCGGACTGTCGCCTGGATCACTAGACCCTAGTAAATTAGCTAATTTACAAACGGGAATAGGATGTAAAAGATTATTATTATATAATAAAAGTGATAAACCCGTATGGGTTTTGTGTGCCAGTACATAAAAATGGCTGATGGAATAGTAGCACATATGCCACTGAAATGAAGCCTATGTGACTGTGGAATGAAGACCCAGGTGACATAGGTGTCATCATAATGATGCCACAGTCGTCTTTGTAATGACACAGGTGAAACTGTAAAAATGGCTCATTTCAAGGGGCAGCTGAAAATCTTCTGTATTGGAGTTGTTTACAAGTGACAGTCAGGTTGGAAGGAGGGGTAAGTGAGTCTGTCCTTTTTAGAGCAAGCACACTGTTTTATCTTAAGAGTGTATATTACAGATCAATAAAAATAGCAGTGCTTGCTAATGAAAAGAACAATAATTACTTGAAATTGAATCATTATATAAACCATCAAAATAATTTTTTTCTTGGAGTTATTAATATAATGATATACAGTAAGGATATAGTATATTTATTATACTCTTGAAAGAAAGGATCAAGGTGACTATAAAGATGTAGCAATAAAACTTAGAAATTTTAAGTGGTTAGACTGTTGGGTTTAGTCCTGACTCTTTCTCTTCTACTTCAGCGCTTCCTCTCACCGGCTATTCTTCTTCTGTCCCCACTTCCCCCTCGCCCCTAGTGGGTCCTTACCTGAGAGTCTGAACTAACTAACTAATGTAGCAATGTGATGTTGTGATGAAGCTAAAGCAAGAATCACACCTTCAACATTCAGAATTTTGTTTTTGTTCTCAAATTTATACATATTACTGAATTATATATATATATATATATATACATATATATATATATATATATATATATATATATATATGTCGTGCCGATTAGGTAAAACTTGAGATTTTGGCTTAAATAGCAACGCTCTTCTTGCCATATAAGACAAGCGAAAATTTGTGTATGCAATAATTTCGCAAAAATCATTCTGAACCTAACGAAAAAATATATATTTCATTGTGTTTGTTAATTATTAAATTATTGTTAACGTATGTAAAATATATATTTAGTTGTAACCACTCGTTCGTGGTCACAATAATATAATATACTGCTTGTTGGGCTAGTACACCAAACAGGAAGTATAATGAAATTAGCTTAGAGGCGTCCACACCACCGTATGTCCTTGGGTAGCGAGTACAACATTCAGTCCTACTGGATGCGCTACTCTTAAGGATTGTGTGGTTAAGTGGACCAGAGTGTCATATGATTTCGCTCACCATGAGATGGGCAAAAACATCATGGGTTCGACCCCTGGCTAGTGCAGTGTAGTTATCGATCAATACCACTCGTTCGTGGTTACAATATATATATATATATATATATATATATATATATATATTTATTTATTTATTTATTTATTTATTTATTTATTTATTTATTTATTTATTTATTTATTTATTTATTTATTTATTTATTTATTTATTTATTTATTAACACATAGGCCGTTTCCCACCAAGGCAAGGTGGCCCGACAAAGAAAAACTTTCAACTTCACTCACTCCATCACTGTCTTGCCAGAGGCGTGCTTACAATACAGCTACAAAACTGCAACATTAAAACCCCTCCTTCAGAGTGCCGGCACTGTACTTCCCATCTGCCGGTTTCCCTGAAACCCTTCATAAATGTTACCTTGCGTGCACTCCAACAGCACGTCAAGTCCTAAAAACCATTTGTCTCCATTCGCTCCTATCTAACACGCTCACGCACGCTTGCTGGAAGTCCAAGCCCCTCGCACACAAAACCTCCTTTACCCCTCCCCCCAAACTTATATATATATATATATATATATATATATATATATATATATATATATATATATATATATATATATATATATATATGCAAAAAGATCACAGTAAAAGGTGATATCAAAATATGCAAGACACCCACTATGAAAAAATAGAGGAATTCAAGCGCTTTCGTGACTACTACATTATCAAGGAACATAGTTCCTTGATAATGTAGTAGTCACGAAAGCGCTTGGAATTCCTCTATTTTTTCATAATGGTTGTCTTGCATATATATATATATATATATATATATATATATATATATATATGGATGTAATACAATAAATGATAAAATTCTTTACATTAATAGTTATTTCGGTTGTTTGCAAAGTCTTCTCACCTCTACCAGAAATAACTGAAGTGGGTGTAGTAAAATCACACTGGTTCACCAACCTTGTTATGAGGCTTGTGTGGGTGACTCTTGTTATGAGGCTTGTGTGGGTGACTCATGTTATGAGGCTTGTGTGGGTGACTCTTGTTATGAGGCTTGTGTGGGTGACTCATGTTATGAGGCTTGTGTGGGTGACTCTTGTTATGAGGCTTGTGTGGGTGACTCATGTTATGAGGCTTGTGTGGGTGACTCTTGTTATGAGGCTTGTGTGGGTGGCTCTTGTTATGAGGCTTGTGTGGGTGACTCTTGTTATGAGGCTTGTGTGGGTGGCTCTTGTTATGAGGCTTGTGTGGGTGACTCTTGCCGAGGAACCTGCCTTGTCAGGTGCTGGGTATGGGGACTTTCTCCTAGCATTCATATCGTTAAACATTTTCCTACAAATGACAAATATCCCAAACTTTGAAGATTAGATATTAGAAGGCATTCCTTTCCGTCCTGAATCATTATCAAGTTATGGTGGTCGTCCAGTCGCTAATTGGTAATGATTAAAAAACAGACAAAAATTAATCTAAAGTTTCCTTCCCAAAGTGTGGATATTTGTTAATTATTCCAACTAAGATATAATAATTTTTTTTTTCGCTGTATATTCAAGCAAAACTAAACTTATCTAATATAACGTATGTACAGGATATTATTTATAAAATATTTTTTTCCGTACTATACACATCAGTTCATTGTTTCTCTACCTTTACGAAAACTACATTGATTTCTTAAGTTTGAATTATATCTTGTGATATAATATTTCTAGTAACCAAAGGCAATGTTGAGGACATTTGCTAACCAGTTTAGCTTCTGCGTGTAAATGAGTGGGAAATATGGCATAATAATGTGTGAACGTTACGTGCAAACTTTCCCTATTAGTTTGATACATGATAGTCTACTAGGTCAAGTTTTCCTCATTAACAAACTTAGCCGCCATGTTAGTTGTGGGAACAAGTTTTGTATGCGTGTGCTCGCGCGTGAGAGAGAGAGAGAGAGAGAGAGAGAGAGAAAGAGTGTGTGTGTGTGTGTGTACTCACCTAATTGTGCTTACAGGGGTCAAGAATCAGCTCCTGGCCCCGTCTCTTCACTGACCGCTACTAAGTCTTTCCTCTCCCTGTTCCATGAGCTTTATCATACCTCGTCTTAAAGCTATGTATGGTTCCTGCCTCCACTACATCACTTGCTAGACTATTCCACTTCCTGACAACTCTATGACTGAAGAAATACTTCCTAACATCCCTTTCACTCATCTGAGTTTTCAACTTCCAATTGTGACCCCTTGTTTCTGTGTCCCCTCTCTGGAACATCCTGTCTCTGTCCACCTTATCTATTCCACGCAGTATTTTGTATGTCGTTATCATGTCTCCCCTAACCCTCCTGTCCTCCAGTGTCGTCAGGCCGATTTCCCTTAACCTTTCTTCATTGGGCATTTCCCTTAGCTCCGGAACTAACCTTGTTGCATACCCTTGCACTTTCTCTAATTTCTTGACGTGCCTGACCAGGTATGGGTTCCAAATTGGTGCTGCATACTCCAGTATTGGCATAACGTGCACGGTCAACAGTGTCTGGAACGATTCCTTACTAAGGTATCGGAATGCTATTCTCAGGTTTGCAAGGTGTCCATATGCTGCAGCAGTTATCTGGTTGATGTGTGCTTCAGGAGACGTGCTCATTGTTATACTCACCCCAAGATCTTTCTCATTGAGCGAGGTTTGCAGTCTTTGGCCACCTAGCCTATACTCTGTCTGCGGTCTTCTTTGCCCTTCCCCGATCTTCATGACTTTGCATTTGGCGGGGTTAAATTCGAGAAACCAGTTGCTGGACCAGGTGTCCAGTCTGTCCAGGTCTCTTTGAAGTCCTGCCTGATCCTCATCTAATTTAGTTCTTCTCATTAACTTCACATCATCTGCGAACAAGGACACTTCCGAGTCTATCCCGTCCGTCATGTCATTCACATATACCAAGAATAGCACAGGTCCTAGGACTGACCTGGTGGGACCCTGCTCGTCACAGGCGCCCACTGTGATACCTCATCACCTACCATGACTCGTTGCTGCCTCCCTGTCAGGTATTCTCTTATCCATTTCAGTGCCCTTCCTGTTATACGCGCCTGATCCTCTAGCTTCTGCACTAATCTCTTGTGAGGAACTATGTCGAAGGCCTTCTTGCAGTCCAAGAAAATGCAATCAACCCACCCCTCTCACTCGTGTCTTAGTTCTGTTACTTTGTCATAAAACTCCAGAAGGTTTGTGACACAGGATTTGCCTTCAATGAATCCGTGCTGGTTGTCGTTTATAATCTTGTTCAGTGTGTGTGTGTGTGTACTCACCTAGTTGTGGTTGCACGGGTCGAGTCACAGCTCCTAGCCCTGTCCGTGTTTATATATATATATATATATATATATATATATATATATATATATATATATATATATATATCATATATATATATATATATATATATATATATATATATATTATATAGTATTGTAACCACGAACGAGTGGTATTTATTCAATAACAACACTGCGACTAGCCAGGGAATCGAACCCGTGTTGTTTTAGCCCGCCTCATGGTGAGCGAAAATTCACGACGCTCTAACACACTGGACAATACAATCCTACAAAGATCGCGCACCCAGCAGGGCTAGGTGTTGTACCGTGATCCGAGGATTTACGATGGTGTGGGTGCCTCAGAGGTAATTTCGTTCTGCTCCCCGTTTGGTGTACTTCAGTGGGTAGAGAGTCGTAAATTTTTGCTCACCATGAGGCGGGCTAAAACAACACGGGTTCGATCCCCCGGCTAGTTGCAGTGTTGTTATTGATTAAATACCACTCGTTCGTGGTTACAATAATATCTCTCTCTCTCTCTCTCTCTCTCTCTCTATATATATATATATATATATATATATATATATATATATATATATATATATATACACGTATATATAAAACATTCTCTTTTGGCTTAAATAGCAACGCTCTTCTTGCAGAATAAGGCAAGCTAAAATTTGTGTATGCAATAATTTCGTAAAAGTTATTCTGAACCTAATTATTGTAAACATATTTAAAATATATTTGGTTGAATTAGGTTAAATTAAATTGCGCTTGTTATAATAAAGTTAGATAAGTTTTATAACAAAATTATTCATTTTTACATTAACCTAAATGACAAAAATATATCTTTAAACGTACAAGAGAAAATTTTAGAAATGATTTAATTTTAAAGGTGTTCTTGCTAATTGACCAGCTTTACCTATTCAACAAGACACACACACACACACACACACACACACACACACACACACACACACACACACACACACACACTCAAACACACACACAAACACACACTCAAACACAAAACACACAAACAAACACTCAAACACAAAACACACAAACACAAACACACAAACACACACACACAGATGGGGAACACTCAAGAAACGACCAAGAGGTATATGAGGAGCTCAACTCGAGGTTTAAGGAGGTATTCACAGTGGAGGCAGGAAGGCAGCTGGGTAGACAGGACAGAGCGCAACACCAACAAGGAATATATCAAGTGTTGGATGGCATACACACAACTGAGGAGGAGGTGAAGCAGTTACTCAGTGACCTTGACACCTCAAAGGCGATGGGTCCTGACAATATCTCCCCGTGGGTCCTTCGGTAGGGTGCAGAGGTGCTGAGTGTGCCACTTAATATAATATTCAACACATCCCTTGAAACTGGGCAGCTACCTGAGGTATGTAAAAAGGCCAACGTAGTCCCCATTTTTAAGAAATGAGATAGAAAAGAGGCACTAAACTGTACACGTAAGTGACACCGGTCTATACCGGTGTCACTTACGTGTATAGTGTGCAAAATCTTGGAGAAAATCATCAGGAAAAGAATGGTGGAGCATCTGGAACGGCACAGGATAATCAATGCCAGACAGCACGGATTCATGGAAGGCAAATCCTGTGTAACAAACCACCTGGAGTTCTATGACAAAGTAACAGAGGTAAGACAAGAGAGAGAAGGATGGGTTGATTGCATTTTCCTGGACTGCAGGAAGGCCTTCGACACAGTTCCTCATATGAGATTAGTGAAGAAGCTGGAAGACCAAGCGTGCATAACAGGAAGGGCACTGGAATGGATCAGGGAATACCTCACAGGGAGGCAACAACGGGTCATGGTGCGTGATGAGTATCACAGTGGGCGCCTGTGACGAGCGGGGTCCCGCAGGGGTCAGTCCTAGGACCAGTGATATTCTTGGTATATGTGAATGACATGTTGGACGGGATAGACTCAGAAGTGTCTCTGTTCGCAGATGATGTGAAATTAATGAGGAGAATCACATCGGATGAAGACCAAGCAGGACTTCAAAGAGACCTGGACAAGCTGGTCATCTGGTCTAGCAACTGGCTTCTCGAATTTAATCCCACCAAATGCAAAGTCATGAAGATCGGGGAAGGGCAAAGAAGACCGCTGACAGAGTAACCAGGCTAGGTGGACAAAGGCTACAAACCTCATCAAAGGAGAAAGACCTTGGGGTGAGCATAACACCAAGCACGTCTCGGGAAGCACACATCAACCAGATAACTGTGGCAGCATATGGAAGACTAGCAAACCTAAGATTAGCTTTCCGTTACCTTAACAAGGAATCTTTCAAGACACTACACCGTGTACGTCAGGCCCATACTAGAGTATGCAGCACCAGTCTGGAACCCACACCTGGTCAAGCACGTCAAGAAATTAGAGAAAGTGCAAAGGTTTGCGACAAGGTTAGTTCCAGAGCTAAGTGGAATGTCCTACGAAGAAACGTTAAGGGAAATCGTCCTGACGACACCGGAGGACAGGAGGGTTAGGGGAGACATGATAACGACATACAAAATACTGCGGGGAATAGACATGGTGGATAGAGACAGGATGTTCCAGAGAGGGGACACAGAAACAAGGGATCACAATTGGAAGTTGAAGACTCAGATGAGTCAAAGAGATGTTAGGAAGTATTTCTTCAGTCATAGAGTAGTCAGGAAGTGGAATAGTCTAGCAAGAGATGTAGTGGAGGCAGGAACCACACATAGCTTTAAGACGAGGTATGATAAAGCTCATGGAGCAGGGAGAGAAGGGACCTAGTAGCGGTCAGTGAAGAGGCGGGGCCAGGAGCTGAGTCTCGACCCCTGCAACCACAATTAGGTGAGTACAATCCTAACACTGTCGCTCCTAACATTCCAACATATGTCCCCACAACCCATTAACCTACCATAAACACTACACTATAAAATCGCTCCTCTCACAGTAGCATTAACGTTAACAATTATCAGCTTCACCACCCAAGTTAACATCCGCCCAATTCACACCACCCGCACCCGCACTAACACTCGCACTAACAACCACAATTTCCACGTTAGTGTAACGCATATTTTTCTCTTGCTAACTTTGCCTTTTGTTAACGTCTTTTAAATGTTCTTGACCTCTCCTCTAACTTTATCAAACATCAATCAAAGAATTCATTTTATCAGTGCCATGATCTACGTTCATTAATTCTACAGATGTATTACAAACCTCCATCTTACCCAATTATCTGTTTTCCAAATATTCTATTTCAGTTTTTTTCTGAATACATGATTATTGAAAATTATACTAAGTACATGCGGTTATGTGCAAAATTTCACCCTCTATCTTAATTATTTTCTCCTTAACTCTCTCGTTATAGCCCATTCATTCGTCTCTCCCTCTTCTGTCCCCTCTTATGCTCCACAAATCCCTCTATTTCCCCTCTGCTGTATTATATGTAATTTCCTTTCCCCATCTTGATTTATGTGAGCATCGGAAATAAAGAAATATAACAGCTTTATTTTAACGGATTTAATAATAAGAATAATGAAATCACACGAAGTACGATCACATGAGAGTATAATGTTTGCCAAGCTTTGATAATGAATGAACAATTAAAATAATTCTTTCTAAAACAAAGTCGTATTTACTATAAATTATTTAGTGTAAATGGAAAAAATATGATAATTAGTACGCAACCAGCCGAATATACAATATGAAGCGTGTCTGTTCTACAATCTAATATTGAAATAATTGTACTTAAAAATAAATGAGTTTAATCTGTATAACCCTAAACTAATATGTATGTTAAAATAATATTTTTTTTTGGTGTGAAGCTTGATTCAGTTAAATGTCTCTCAACCGCAGACTTGCTTAATACAACTTTTTCGGCTTTTTGAAAATCAAGTGGGTGGTTAAAATCTCTCACATGAATAAGAGAGCATTAGACCCTTGTCCAATTTTAATGTCGTATTTATGTTGTAATCTTACTTTCATTTTTTTTTTTTCAGTTTTACCGTCATAAACTTTATTACGTTTTTATAGGGAATCTTGTAGACACAGCCATCAGCATTTTTGGGGGAATTTTTAATCATTTTTTTTACCGTATCAATATTTTTAAATTCAACTTTGATTTTAATATTTTTAAGTAAAGAAGTCATATCAAAGTTTTTGGCTTAATGTAGTTGTTTGTCTTTATTTTGAATTGTAAAATGAATTTCCAACAGTTTTAAAGGATTTATCAATTAAGTATTTTGGGTATAATGGATCATTAGCTATTTCATAACTCTTCAAAATTTCTTCATCTATGAACTCTGGGCTGCAAATACGCAAAGTTTTCAAACACATGGATGAAAATACAGAAAATTTAACTCCATCATGATGTGAAGAATAATAGTCCATATCAGAGCAGTTCTTGGTTTTCTGAATAATTTGGATTTAAAATCAAGGTTCCCCTTAATAATTAAGATATCTAAAAAAAAGGCAATGAGTTATTTTGTTCAAACTCTACAGTAAAATTTATGGAATGAGCAGGAGTATTTAATTCAACAGGGCAATGGTTTATATTTATATTCTTAGGCATTGAGCATAAAACATCATCAACATATCTGTACCACTTGGAAGGATTTTGTTAAGCAGTTTTATTTCAAAATATTCCATGTTTTATTTCAAAATATTCCATGTACAAATTGCCAAGGACAGGTGAGAGAGAAATTCCCATTTCCATACCAAACTTCTGAGTGTAAAACTCCTTCCCAATAGAGCTAAGTTGTACAGATATGTTTATACTTTATGCCTAATGCCTAGGAATATAGATATCAAGCATTTCCTTGATGAATTAAATAGTCTAGCTCATTCCATAAAGTTTACTGTTGAGTTTGTATAAAATAACTCTGCCTTTTTTTAGATGTCTTAAAGCTAAGGGGAACCATAAATTTTAAATTCAAATTATACAAAACCGAACAAATGAGGAAGGTTAAAATATGTTCATTTATTTTGTAAGGAGCAAAGTTATGACTTTGATTCTGTGGTAAGTGTTTATGGAAGTTCGATGTCACAGCCACAATACCCTAATATTTTTGTAACTTAAATAGGAGATAAATAATCTGATACAAAATATTTTAGCAGCTTCTCACAACAAATCCATTGCTCGAATATTTTTCAAAGAAAATTAAATAGCGAAACTTTCTCTTTTTTATTTGAAAATCTTGATAAACCGATATCTTGGCAGCTAACTGGAGCGCAGAAATTTAACTACACGGTTTAACTTTTACTATGCATGTGGTACATTGGCTATAAATAAATAAATAAATATGATTATCAAACGAAAACTATTTACTCTAATATGAAGTTTAAACACAAGAATTCGTCCATATTTATTTCTGCTTATATGAGTTTCTTTCTTCCCTGCAGGGAAACATTTCTTCTTATGCATTTAATGTCAGAAGTCTTATACATGAATTTTTGTAAACAGATCTATCGACCTTGGAGACAAATTGAACTCAAAGCGAAAGTGGTTATACGAGGGAATCTAATATAAATACCAGAAAACAATTTTGAGGTCTGGAAAGACGAAGAGAAAGCCATAGAAGAAAACTTAAGAATGTAAATGATGAAAGTCCAGCTTTGGCATTCTTCGAGAGCTTCAGAATCTTCGAAGCACATCAGGTCTTACATATTGGCAACATAGCTATATTTTTGCTGAAACACATTTCAGCGGCACTGTCATAGTAATCCTTTTTTCCAGGATGGAAATATGTGAATGAATTTATGGTTATATTTGTGAATATAGTATGCTGTGTCAGTACCCAGAAGAATTTAATATATACGTGTGCTCTGCAAATGTGAGTATTACGTGTATAAATGCACTCACCTTGTAGTAGGTACCGGGATTGAGTTTCACCCTTTGTCCCATGTCTCGTTCTGCAACAGACAGACGTGGATTCTGTCCTCTTGGTCATTATAAAACTTATTAGTAACTATATTTATATAATTTGCTTGCCCCACGACTTCTTGGAGATCGTTTCATGTTTTGCATCCTTACGTCAGAAATACCTTTTAATTATACAAGAATGGTAAACAATATCGACAAAATTAGGATTTAGACACATGAGCAACATCTGGGTATCTTTATTGTAGACGTTACGCCATCCAGTGGCTTTATCAATACAGATTCTAGGACATAATTTGAAGACAGTAGAACTATATAAAAAAGATGAGGTAATCAGTCCCTCAGTAGCTACTTATTTGGTCATGCATGCAGGTTGTAAAAGCCTTCAAGAAAATCAATGATTAACCACACTGTGGAGGTCACCCGCACTCCCTCCATCACTGTGTTTACAACCGAGCTCATCATTATGCACATCCATTATTTTCATTATACAAACTTCGTGTGTTTACAGCTGCACTTAAGGATAATTACGTATATGTCAAACATTTAATGATATGGCATCTTATTGATTAGAATAATGCAGAATAATAAGATGAATGTTAAAAGAAATAAAATAAAATATTATCGAAATGCTGCGATAATAGTATTGATTTGTTGCGGGTTTCATAAAAATACGAAGAATGGGTCACCATTTTAGCAAATGTCAGCAAAGGGGAAAGCGACTGAAGACATTTTCATTCATAGATCTTTCATAGTATCATACCTCAGGCGATTGTAGGTCTTCACTGCTGTGAGCACAGAAAAACCGGCCTCCTATAGGTATGAATGTGTGAAAGACCATCAATACTCTCAGTGAAGACCATGATATGTGCCCAGAAACCCACAAGTGGTTATTTATTTAATTATATTTAGGAGAGCTCCACTAGTTGCTTCTGTTCATATAATGAAAAGAGAGAATAGGGAGAGAAACTTCAATTAGATTACATATGCAAGTCTGTGACTGTTCCCTGGAGGAAAAGTATGCTGGCTTAATTGCTTGAGGTGTTCAGTTATGAAGCCGTTTGCATGTTCATCCATGATAACAATTGCATTTGGAAACAATTAGGCACATGCTAAGAGCAGGATTAGGAAAAGGAACACGTATACAGACACTCAAGACATTTTAATGAGAAACATTTCGGTTGCGGGACCTTATTCACTCCAGTAGTACCTAGGATACATAAAACACTTAGTAGAATTAACAGGTGAGGTAAGAGAATTCAGGTCAGATATATCCAATGTCAGAACATGTTGGGTCAGATTTAAGCCTCGTACAAACTAACGAGGCCATGTTCTTGCTTGTTGGCAGGTGTGGTCAAGGACCACGTTGGTTAAGGTAGAGGATTTTTTTTTACTACCTGCTTTCTGACTTAGTGTTAGAAGCAGCGATAAAAGAAGATTCCAAACACCGACATCTTAATTCAGGCTCGGTAAAGAGTAAGAGGCATGGGCAAGATTAGGAATGTCCATAGACTAAATGTTCCGTTTACCGTGCAGGCTTCAAGAATCGATTACTAAGACATCAGCACTGGTATAAGACGAAATTAACGAAATGGAGAGATAGATGAAGTAATCAGTCCATCACCCTAAGAGCAAGATAATAAGTCTTTTGGCCTAATGAAAAAGAAAGTAGCCAGAGGTTTATATACTGGAAAGTGAGATGTAATAGCTTGGAAATAAGGTCACCGGTGAGCTGGGCTAACTAATGGGAGTAGGTGATGTTCCAAGGGTGATGGACTGATTACATCAACCACCTCGTCAAATTCGTCTACTTCGCCTTCTACTAGTGCTGATATCTCTGTAATCAACTAGTGAAGCCTACAACTCGGGCAAAACGTTTCGTCATTAAAGATTCCTTATGTTGCCCAGTATTTCAACATATTTCCTATAGCATAGTACAGGATGATGTCGAATCCAGCCCCAGAAGCCACTAAGAGAAAAAAGAGCTCTTGGTACGACGTTTGATAGCAATAGTAATAACAGTTGTAATGGTTATGTCGCACATATGGAAAAATAAACACATAAGCAGTATAATGTGATCCTTTATTGACAACTTTTCGCCCACGCAGTGGGCTTTATCGAGTCACAGACAGTATTTTATACCATTTATTTCCATGTCGCACATATGGAGAACCTGATAGTGCTGGCGGCTACCTTCCAACATGGGAGAACTAAAAATTTCTTGAAGACTTGTAACATTTGTGAATCTTTATTGTGGAAACGTTTCGATAACAAGTGGCTTTTCCTCAGTCCAGTACAGAGATGAATGGTGGTAGATGAGAGTCGATGTGTTCAGTCCATTAATCTTGAGACGTCTTCATAAGTTTCCCTCTTCTGAGTGTGGATTATTTGTGTATAAGTCAATTCTATAATGTCCTGGTGAGGACATGGATGATTTTCCTTGAGGTATGCAAATGGCAGTGTCAGATGTAACAAAAACAAATTCTCTTTTACACAGAGTTGCCAGATTTTTAGCTTTGTAATCATTTGTTTGACTTTTTCTTGTGAGTTGCATCATGCAGCGCTGACACCACACTGTCTAAAATTCTTTTTATTCTAAGCCAAAAAATAAAATGTCTGTCATTTACACTAAATTTTTCATTGGCTTCATGGAACCAAGAATAATATTGAAACAGATGTCTAAAAATAATTGCTGACTTTCGTAATTCACTTTAATAATTCCCTTCACATTTTACCGCGTGACTACCAGTGTACTACTGTCAAAGGGAGAAATATTATGATTATTACTCGTTTCTTTGCACATAATTGTAACTTTTTTTTTAATTTAGTCCCCGATCTTTGAACGTAAGTAACATTACAAACAGAGGTATAGTATGACCTGCGACCTGGACATAATGAGATTCAAAGTGGAGAAAGACAAAACTCAACAACAGTATATGACTTGTGTTTTCCTTAACCAGATATAACTTGTGATAAATGGTTTTAAAAACCGACAAGTTGAAGATTTAGACACTTATGCAACATATGGGAATCTTTATTAAGGAAACGTTTCACCAGATATATACAGGTATATACACTAAGTACAGAGGTGGAATAGTAAGTGTACCACACGGTGACAAAAGATGGCAGAAGCAGAAGCCAGAAAGTACACCTTACTCAGCCACCAGCTCAGCAAGTTTGTCAATTCGCTTGGCACAAGTGAACCACGTTGTTTCAACTTTGGCAGGCTTGTCTGTGATTGGCCAATGAACCAACGTACTGAATTAACGACGGGTACCCTATTGATCGTTAAACCCTTAGCACCTGGTTCGCTGGTTGGGAGGCAGCCTGTATGGGAGTGTGATATACTTTGAATAAAATGTAAAGTACTCGTAGCATGCCACAAACATAAATCAATAAATATAATGATTTTTTTTTTTTAGGTAATACACAGAATTTGCGACGATGGTTTCAACTTTCGTCATTCCTCGGCTCTGCCTCTTTTACACTGAGATCCCTGATGTTACCCGTAGCCTCTGTATTATTCCTTAGTTCTACCCTTGTCCCTTGCAACCTTACTTTCTGTCTTGCACGTAATTCTTTCAATTATAACTCTACTATACACTTTACCCAGTTAACTCAACAGGCTTATTCCCCGATAATTCTTACACTCTTACACTTATTATCTTTCACATACGAACAATGAACGCACTCTGTCAGTCCTTCAGAACTTTTATTTCTTTCAGGAATATAAAGAACAAATGCACCAACTAAAACTATATCCTCACTTGCTTTTTGGATTCCTGTCTTTATCACATCTCTCGCAGGAGATTTTCTTCTTTCATTCTTGCCCAGTGCCTCACGTATTTACCTGACTTTTACCTCTGGCTCTGCTATACCTCTACCAGACATTATTCCTCGCTGCTGAATGCATAATTTAAACGCCTCCCTTTCATCAAGATTTAACAGGTCAAAGCATTTTCAGTTCACTTGCCCAGTACCTCCATCTTGGCTTATTAATTTCTTTACAAAACTGTTGCTTATTCTTTGCAAAAAGCTGCTGTATGAAGACTCAGAAATTCTCTTCATTAGATTGACTTCTTATTCTCTATCTTATGCCTTATGTGTATCATTTTTATATTATAAAACAATCTCAAAAAGCTACGTTTTTCTCCCTTACTGCTCCCTTTTCCTCGTCCTACCATTAATCATTTGCCTTCAGACCCACGTCCACCCTCCAATAACCACAAACATCTGCTCCACACACTATCACCGCATTCATAAATTTATCCCGTACTTCTTCGACCTCCTCACTGCCTGTACTCTGTCTCTGTCTCTTTCTGTTTGTCTGTCTCTCTCTCTCTCTCACTCTCTCTTTTTCTCTGTCTCTCCCTCCCTCATTTCTCTCTCTCTCTCTCTCTCTCTCTCTCTCTCTCTCTCTCTCTCTCTCTCTCTCTCTCTCTCTCTCTCTCTCTCTCTCTCTCTCTCTATGGACCACCTATCTTCTAATAGCAGCTTATATATCTCACTATCTTCTCTGGTTGATTCACATTCACTTCTTTCCTTCTCACAGATGCCAGTCTTCTTTAGCTCATCTGTTTCTTATTATCACTGTTGCTGTTACTAATAATAATGTAGCATATCTCTTGCTCCTCTAAAAACATGCTAATCCAAACGTTTATCTCTCAACGGTATATTTTAAACATTTCTATTGCATTACATACCATGTTCGTAGTGATCCCCTCAAACTACATACAACCATAAACACATAAAATAGGAACAGACGTAATGAATATCATTAGCATGCATTTCCATCATATACTGAAATATTTCAATATTAGAGATGGGAATTAGCAGAGAGACAGCAATAATTAAATAGCATTTTTTTCATTTATTTGATGTATGGGTTATTTTTTAACTTCAATGGTTTGTTTGTGTAGCAGTGATCTTTCAGAAACTGAAATACCATGTAAAAGGCTAGGAAAGGTGATTACTTTATATTTAGATGAATCGTTTAATTTGTATTACTGCCATTAATATTTAAAAATATATAGCAGTTCGTATAATAATTAATTGTTATTGCGATTAAAAATTCTCCAAAACACTTTAATTTTCATTAATGATGTAAACAGTTTAGAAAACCGACAATTTGAAGAATGAGACTTGTGCAACATTTAGCAATTTTCATTACGGAAATTCCGCTTCCTGCTGCTTCAGCACACCTGTCTACACTATATAAGGTGCTTCTCCGAGCATATGCTGTAGTTTTCTCTACATTGATGGACTAACACATGGATCTTAAGCTGAGGGACTGATTATCTCAAACTCCACCTCAACTTCCACCGTTCTTCTCTGTAAGGGACTGAAGAAGCCACTGGCTGGAATAACGTTTCCGTAATAAAGATTCCCAAATGGTGCCCAAGTGTCTCATTCTTCGATTTACATCAAACTGTAATTTTACAGGAATTGTAATTTTTGAATTTAGGAAAGCCTTGATAAAGAGCAGATTGATGGAGAGACACTGATTGCAGAGAGTAGTTAAGAAAGTCACTGTCTGAAGAATTGCGCTATGAAGAGCTCTCTTTTTTGGTGTTTTATATGACGAATTCTTGTAGTTAAGCCCAGCAAACCTGCTGTGAGCGCTTCCGGTCGGGCATGTATTTTTTTTCTTCGAGTTGAGCCCCTGCTGTGGCACTGCTAGTCTTAGCTGAATCATGTGTTCTGCTGGTCCTTTGGGCCAAGATTTTTATTGATCATTATTTCATATTTTTACTTCATTCTTAAATTATGAAAAGAGATAGTTCTAAGTCATCTCTTTTATTCGTTTATTCGGTTATAACTACAAACCATCCATATGGTGTTATGTAGTTTTTAAAATGATAAATAACATGGTCAGTGCAACATGGTCATAAATGAAAATCATCATTATTCTATTTATATTTATGGATATGGATAAAACAAATAGATAAGAATACTCCGTAATATGTCAATTCATAGACATATTAACTTTTTCCATAGAGAAAACTTCAAATAATGGATTACCTTGAGTTGATATCCCTTCAAATGTAAACATTCAATATTTACATACTATTATTGACTTATTCCCATTGAATCTATATCTTCTGCCTTTATTTTTCACCCTCTGACCTCTGTTATTTCGAGGTCTCTTGCAAGGAGTCTCACCTGTTTCGATAAACCGTTTTGAGTTTTGTTGCTCATAGAAAGATTCTCGGGCTGAGGATCTTGGTGGGGAATTAAATGTCAATTCGATACTCAACGTTTTTGTAGTCTCTACATGTTTGATCGAGGAATTCATGTTCACTACCGGTGGGGCAGAGTTTAGATATCCACCACCTCATCCGATCGATTCATTAATGGTGCTTTTCTAGCTTCCTGTTCTGGCATATTGTTGAAGAGATTCTCCTTATGGATTATACACATAGAACACATGCATCAGTCTTCATATTCATCAAATTCTATATTCATCTGTTCTGTTACGTTATTACGACCTGAATACATTCATCTTCACTTTGATCACTTTCCACTCGTCTTGGAAGGAGCTCGAATCAATCTTATTATAGGTAGTAAATTTTTATTCACCTCTCTTTCAATCCCAGCAATAGCAGACAGATCTTGAGAAACATCAATAATATTCGAGGTTTCAATGACTGAGTCGTCATTTTCATGTTGATTAGTTATTACTCCCTGTTCATTTTGCCTTTCTAAAGGGTTAGTATTAATACACAATTTACTAACAGTATCTCGTATGTTTCCTGTGTTGGGTATAACACGCATACTTGCTCCATACTAACACTCGCGTTTTCTGTGTAGAATACTATTCCGACGAGATGGTGCATATTTTGCTTTATTTTTGCAGGCAGATCAGTCAGTATTACATTAACAATTGGAGCTGATGAGCCGTATGATGAAGTGATGAAGGTAAAGCTCTAACCCCTCAACCTGATTTAACCCTCTCACTCGGGATAATTAACTGTGCATCTCCTTCCTGTCATAAAGAATGCTATTTAATTATTACTACATATGTATTCCATTAGTTTAAATACGAACTAGTTGGTAGAATACTAAACACTCAATCACTGTCATTCACCACTTACCAGATTTAATGGGCTTCTTCTACAACAATCACCTTTACATTCATTATGACTTTTTGATGATCCTACGCTTTGTATCACATAATAAATCACTTTAAATATTTTGCTGTTAAATAACAATGAAAAACGTATATTAAATTCATCACCCTTTCCTAGGTAAAAGATTATTCGTGGTTTAATGAAATTTCCGTGATACCGAAAGCTGTAATAACTGTTTAGACTCATGGCTGAAGGTTTTTCTATGTCCACATCGGCCTTTCATGAACACAAAGGTAGGGTAGAGGGCGACATGGCCTCCTTTGATGGATGCAACATTTTTCGCTCTGTTACGTAAGGATGTATTATATATATTATTAGTGTCAGAAGAAACCAACACTGGGTTTGATATCTTAAGGGCATTTCGGGATACATAGTTAGGACTCCTGTTCATTGCTTATGGGGAGTCTGCATACCATTCTGGGTACCTGGCTGTAGCTAGGCCTTACAGAGGATGTTTCTTTTGAAGATGTGGATCTTCTGTTAGGTAATAATGTTTTGGTTCTCCTCGAGAGTGAGGAACGCATAGTTTGGAGGGGCCCAGTTTCACCAGCTTGGAGGGAAAAAACTCCAACTACTGTGACTCTACTGTGACTAGGAAAAACGACAAAGGTAAGAGCCTGTTCCTTTAATCTAGCCTGCAGGAGGCACGTGACAGTGATGAACTGGCCCAGGTGGGACCCAGTCTGAGTATGAATCTGGAAGCTGGAGTAAGAATGACTACAACTCTGCAACAGCTGATCGAGGACCAGGGATGTGATGACTCCCTGAAATCTCTTCTGTTTTCGGCTGCAAAGAAGTGCAAATGAGAAAAACTCTTTCTGATGAAGCCCTGCCAGATGATGCTGGGGAAGAATGCTGCCAAGTGGTCGTACCAGAGCCGTCTAGGTGTCAAGTCTTGAATTTTTCACAGGATCCTATGGAATTGCATTCTAATAATAAGGTGAACCTGGGTAACCAGTGTTTACTAACATTTTTCCCACCTGTTTATCAGACCCCATAACCCTTATAATATCTGCATGTGTGCTTTTTGAGAGCATTGGTGAAAAGTTTTACTCAAGATGGTCTTGCTAAAGAGCGTCAGGCCGTACAAAAGTCAAATTTTACATCTAAATATTTTCAGATAGTTTTTGTAGAAATTAATATTGAGTCTATGAACTACCACCGTCTATCTCCCCAAAAGTCAGGGAGTGGTAAAGTGGTTTCGAAACCAGTCTCTCAGGACTATGCTGCCTGCTTGTAGTACCCAGTACCAGGTGAACTGGGATGAGGGTTTTTACCTCCTTTTACTTGTCGTGCGGAAAAAAAACCACTGGACGGTTTTTTTTTGCTGATGTACAAACTAGTCTTAATAGAGCTACGATTCTGATCAGTCCCAGTTTTACACACACTGGTTTTCTGCAAATGGTGTTGTCTCCGTGTTGCTACATAAAGCACCAGGACAATTACTGTACTGTGATCTTTCCTAAATTTAAAAATCAGCAACAAAATTATGCCATATGAAAGAGAGGTCTGGCTTTGGTGTTGGTTATGCAGGTTCTCTTCCTCTCAGTGGGTAAAGTTGACACAATTCCTTGCGTTTCCTTTCATGAACAAGAATCGACAGCCATCGGCTCACTAGCTGGGCTTTGTACCATCAACCTCTGAATTTGGTGACTAGTTTCGTGAAGAAAATGGAGAATAGTGTTTCTGATACTTTATCCTGTGTGTTAAATAACGTACTTAATGTAGTGTCTAGATCACTTATCTGCTCTTGTTTTGCTCTAATGTGCAGCGGGGCCCCTCAAGGAAGGTTCCTTGATGCTGGTGAGGGACTCTTGATCGAGGGATTTGGACATGTGCTCCAGTTCCCTGAATTAAACCTGAATGCCTTCCACATCCTCCAACAGGCGTTGTATAATCATACGGGTTTAGTGCTTCCCCCTTGATTATAATAATATAATAATGTGCAGCGGGGGAGTATATGGCATCTCTCTTACTACCTAGAGGAGTGAAGAGAATTGAGCTGGTTGTGGGGTTATCAGATTTGCCTGGTAATTGCTTTTGTGGTAGTCACGTCCGTTTTACATGCCTCGATAAGGTATGCTCCCAGCATAAAACACGTAGGTGAGGCTGGTATGCCTCACCCTGTGTGTGTTATGCTGGTGTCCTATGATCTGCCTTGCCAAATGTTTTTAGGGATATATATGGTTTACGGGAAACTTTAGTCTCTCATGGAGAAATTTGGTTCCAGTTTTACTTGGTAAAGACTGCCGTAGGGCACAGAGATAAAAAGGTGATATGGATTTGTATGTTAATATAAATGTCTGCACATGTTAGTTTTTTTAAACACTTATACACTCTTATTCCTATTCCTTTGCACCTTTGTTAGATAGGATCTATTGTAAGTAGATATCTGTGGTACTGAAAAGTTATGCATTAGTTTGATAAAATGATAATCACTCATTTCTGACACTTACAAAAAAGAAGGTCATAAATGTAAACTGGATTAATCTTAAGTGGTTATGTGAAACTATAGTGTAGAGGAAGAGGGAAACCTATTCAGTATTGTATCAGGTTATATAGTGTGTAGGCAATATGGACAGGGCCGGTGCTAGGCCAGTGCAGAAACCCTAGTGTTAGAGCTACTGTAAGGGCATGTCTATAAGGCATGATTTGTGGGCTTGTTAGGCGCAAAACCTTATCACAATTACGTTGAAATAGTTTCACATACGTATCTGCTGATTAGTGATGTTCCTTTTGTGGTGGTAGTGATTATGTTAGTTTGGTTTTATTTTGGGGTTTCGGTGTATATTTTTATGTGTATTTAAGAAGAGTGTACTACAGCAGTGTAAGGTGAAAAATTACGAGGGCTGGTTGTAGATGCTTTTAGTGAAGTTGTGACTTCACAGCATCACAGAGATAGAGGGTATAGTGGTCGCCATTATAAGAGACTGGCGTAGCATAGACACGGTTGTTGGGTATAGGATGTTATGAAGTGTATTTCGCCACGTTACCTGTATTTGGTGTGTGGTTGTTTAAGGTAGGAGAGAGCAGAGAATGGAGTGTTCACCAGCCGGCGTGGGTACTGCCACCACCCGGAGTGGGTACTGCCACCAGCCGACGTGGGTACTGCCACCAGCCGGCGTGGGTACTGCCACCAGCCGCCGTGGGTACTGCCACCAGCCGGCGTGGGTACTGCCACCAGCCGGCGTGGGTACTGCCACCAGCCGGAGTGGGTACTGCCACCAGCCGCCGTGGGTACTGCCGCCAGCCGGAGTGAGTACTGCCACCAGCCGCAGTGGGTACTGCCACCAGCCGCCGTGGGTACTGCCACCAGCCGGCGTGGGTACTGCCACCTTGGACCAATTGCTCTGCAGAAGTGTTACTTCAGACTCGTTTGTTACATGGCTTCCTCTACGTTAAATTTGTTTTTAATGCTCTATTGAGCAGGCTGTCATGTACTGTTATTCAGATTGACCTGATTGTTGGTTGATCTGGCACTGGTTCACTGACTGGTTGATAACAGACTTAGCCCTGGCTGATGATTGGCTGATGACTCCTGAGCCCTAGATGGTGATTGGTTGATGGCTTGCTGATAACTGGGTGTGTCCTAACTGGTGAATGGCTGATGACCGCCTGGGCTTTGGCTGATGATTAGTTAATCACTGTATTGACTACCAGCCGATTACTGGGTGATGACTAGCTAGACCGTGCCTCACAACCGACTGAGCTCTGACTGAGGAATTCCCGAAATATTAATAATGATTAGCTGGTGAATGGCTGTTGACTGGCTGGACCCTGACTCATGACTGACTAGACTGATTGTTACACCAACATACAATACAAACAGGAGTAATTACATACACAGCATTTACTCTAGAGGTAAAAAAAAAATTAGTCGACAGACGAGATATTACATTTAAGCGAAACTCCTTAAACTCCCTACGGGTAATTAAGCGCTCGGAGACTATATCCTCCGTCCGCTAATTGTGAGACAGACCCGCTGCTACCTATTGTATTAAACTAATTATGAGAAGTGATGTCGTGGACGCGCAGCCACTGTGCACCTTCACCGTCATAACCTGGAAACATCAAGTGAACAACAACACTCCCAGCTTGCATGTTGTTCCCTTCGCACTTTTGCATACAAATTGAGTATTTTGCATACGGAGAAGGCCAGTAAAAATGAAATCATGTTTTCTGGTATGAAGTGTATCGTATTGTGAACCCAGAAACACGCGCGCGCACACACACACACACACACACACACACACACACACACACACACACACACACACACACACACACATTGTTAAGATCCTGTCCTCATGCGTTGCATCCAGAGGGCTTGTAGCAGCGATTCTCCCTGAACATCTTAGAGACAAGATTGGAATCCATGACCAAAAGTTCGTCGACGGAGCCAGGATCTGGGATAATCTAACGGGCTCTGAAACCAGGCCTGCTCCCCCCAACAACTACAAACAGTCGCACTGGGATGGCCCAATAGTAGAGAATATAGCCTCAACAGTGCTTCAGAGTGTGTCAGGGAAATAATAGATCCCGCCTCCTGGCAGTGAGAGCTCATCATGCAGGGGACTTTCTGTTGGCTGTTCCCAACTCCAGCCTTGGCACACGCCTCGACCCACAGACCATCCGCATTGGTGTTGCCCTTCGACTTGCCGCCCCTATTCTCGCCGAACACAGGTGTATTTGTGGCAGTGAAGCAGCAGACCGATTCGGGTACTATTTTCTTGGGTGTCATAAATCCGAGGGAAAGATTGCAAGACATGAAGAGATTAATAACATTATCAAGAGGAGCCTCACAACAGCCGAATGCCCAGCAGTAAGGGGGCCACCCCAACTATGCAGATCTGATGGCAGCCAAAAGCGTCCAGAAGGTATCACCCTTTAACCCTGGACAGACGGCAAGCATGTGGTGTGGGACTACACATGTGCATCTACCTTGGCTGATACCTATCTCCAATACACCAAGTGGAGAAAATACGGAGAGCTTGCCCATCATTATATGTTTGTTCCCATAGGCTCGGAGGCCTTTGGCTCATGGGTAAAGGGTGCATCTAAATTCCTCAAGGAGCTAGGCAAAAGACTCAACAGGGTAACTAGGGATCCCAGGACAGCTAGTTTTCTGTTCCAGCGACTCAGTGCTGCAGGTTCAGAGGGGTAATGCCTGATGTATTTTGGGCACGCGGCCCAGCTCTTGAGGAGCTGGTTGAGATTTTCGCATCATAATCAGTGACAAACACGTAACAATATGTACTAGACATGTATCTCTCACACCTCATATACTGTATATGCCATCTTTATATCAACAAGTTATCTCTTTAATCCTTTGTACCATATTATGTAATAAAATATACCTGTATATATATATATATATATATATATATATATATATATATATATATATATATATATAATAATAAGGGTCCACCTCTGGTACAAATTGTGGGACCCATAGCCTCGGAGAAGTGGATAAAGGCTTCAAGGAAGAAAATTTGGATTTCTTCCTGATATATGTATATATATATATATATATATATATATATATATATATATATATATATATATATATATAATGTGTGTGTGTGTGTGAAGGAGGGAAGAAGAGCGATTGGTGGAATGAAGTAAAAAGAGTAGTAAGAGAGAAAAAGTGAGCATATGAGAGGTTTTTACAAAGTAGAAGTGATATGAGGAGGGAGGAGTCTATGGAGAGAAAAAGAGAGGTTAAGAAAATAAGAAAAAATTTGGAGTTATAGATTAATGAGTTGAGAAAGCCTAAGGAACGAATGCATTTGGCAGTTAAAAACAGAAGAGGAGAGTTATTAGATGGGTAGTTTGAAGTATCAGGAAGATGGAGGGAATATTTTGAGAAACTGTAAATGTTCATGAAAATAGGGAAGCTGTGATTTCGTGCATTGGCCAGGGAGGTATATATTTTAGGAGTGAAGAAGAGCCAGACGTGAGTGTGGGGGAGATATGCGAGGCAGTGGGTAGAATGAAAGTGGGTAAAGCAGCTGTGATTGATGTGATCAAGACAAAAATGTTAAAAACAGGTGGGAATATAGTTTTGCAATGGCTGGTGCTTTTATTTAATAAATGTATGAAAGAGGAGAAGGTACCTATGGATTGGCAGAGAGCATGCATAGTTCCTTTATATAAAGGCAAAGGGAACAAAAGAGTGTAACAATTATAGGGGAGTTATTCTGTTGAGTATACCTGATCAGGTGTAAGGTATAGTTATTATTGAAAGAATTAAGAGTAAGACGAATAGCAAGATCACAGATACAAAAGGATGCTTTAGGAAGGGTAGAGGATGCATGGCCCAAGTGTTTACAGTGAAGCATATGAGTGAACAGTATTTAGATAAGGGTAAAAAGGCTATCGTTGCATTTATGGATTTGGAAAAGGCAAATGACAGGATGGAAAGGGCACAATGTGGAAGATGATGCCAGTGTATAGAATAGGTGAAAAGTTAGTGAAAGCAGTTAAGAGTTTTTTTCGACAATGGTGAAGGTCAGATTACGATAAGTAGGAGATAGGGAAATTATATCCCAGTAAAGGTAGGGCTTAGGCAAAGATGTGTGATGTTATCATAGTTGTTCAATATATTTATAGATGGGGTTGGAAGAGAAATGAATTTTCGGGTGTTACGCAGAGGTGTGGGAGTTTGTTTTTTGATGATGGCACTGTGGTTTTCGGAGATTTTGAAGAGAAGCTGCAGAGATTGCTGGACGAATTTGGGAGGGCATGTAAAAGAATGGATTTAAAAGTAAACAAAGGAAACAGCAAAGTATGAGGATAAACAAAATTAGGAAATGAAATATTGGATATCAGATTAGAGGGAGGGAGTATGGTGGAAATGAATGTGTTCAGATATTTGGGAGTGGACTTGTCAGTAGATGGACCTATGAAAGTCGAGGTGAACTATAGAATTAACGAGGCTAAAAAGGTTAGTGGTGTACTTAAGACTCTGTTGAGACAAAGAATGTTATCCATGGAAGCAAAGAGGGAAATGTAGGAGAGTATGTGGAACCAACGCTCTTATATGGGTGTGAAGCGTATATGGGAGACAAAAATATATAGGAGACGAAACAATTTATATAGGAAACGGAAAATGTATATATGGGAAACGAAAAATGGATAATGAAAACGAAAATATGTATGAGAGACAAGAAATGTTCATGATTAAGAAATGTATATGTAAATCGAAAAAATGTTCGCAGGAGACAAAAAATTTATATAGTCGATTAGAAAATTTAAATGGCAGATGATAGAAGTAAATGGAAATGAAAAAAATATTTTGGACTTGATATATATATATATATATATATATATATATATATATATATATATATATATATATATATATATATATATATATATGGGAAACAAAATATGTATACTTAAGACGGGAAGAAGTCAGTATTTTTTGAGGTAGGTCTAATATAGCTGGAATTAGTGGACTTTAGGACAAGGGAAAGAGAGTTGGAAGGTAAACGGAAAAGTTGATTATGAAAGTAGTAGAATAAACTTTCCTCGATTAATCTGAGAGAAAGAGAGAGAGAGAGAGAGAGAGAGAGAGAACGGGGTGGGGACAAATTAATATACAGATGAATAGTGTGACATAAACAGTTGACGAGAGACAAAACTCCTGGGAGAGGGAAATAAAAGGAATGGAGAAGAGAAGGAAAGAGTGACAATGAAGAAAGGGAGGGAGAAGAATGAGAGGTTACAGAGTAGTGATTGAGAAACAATGGGGACCGGAAACAGTGAAAACTATAATGTTTGAAACCATTGTGTTTGCTTTTACGTCATCTATTTACTTCAGTCTTGAAAGTATTTTTAATAAGGAGAAGATGAAGGAATTTAATCATCAGTAAACGATGAGGTGTAGAGAAGAATTGAATGCCTGGCATTAAATGCAGTCTGAAAAAAATAGCCGAAAACAGTGTGGGAAATAGTGAACTTCTGAGGGGGTGTGAAGGTACGTAGGGGCCAGTGTGGTGAAGGAATTGTGTAGGGGAAGCGAAATAATAGTGGAGATAGAGAAGGTGTAAAGAGAGAAGAGAGTGGCCATGCAGGGAGAAGGCTGAATTCGGAAGGGTGGGATATGGGTCAAATTGAGAAAAAAAAGTCGCTAGGAGGAGAGGGGGACAGGTATAGGGAAATATTTTGACGAGGGGAAGACTCAACTGTGTGGGACTGAAAGATGGGGGTGAGTGAGGGGAGTATTAAGTGTGGAGAACAGAGGAGGAAATGTAGGCAGATACTAGAGGGATATTTTCTTTATTATATTATAAGTAAAACCAAACATACTCCATGTTGACCTCGAGAATGTCCTCAAGTGCCTAGTTCCCATTTTCCGTTAAACCTGAATGTTTTCTCCGCTCGCGTTTTCCCTGTGAAACTGTGCTTCTGATGATTAGGGTTCCTTTGCCCAAATATTTACCCTCTCTTTAAGAAACATTGATTTATACCTCGATCATTTCATGCAACTTTTTATATAAGCCTCACATTCTCCTTTAAATTATAACATTTGCTTACTACACACTTTCAACATAGTCTATATGTATTCTAACATCGTCTCTTCACAAGATCTTTTTCTGTATATACTTACAGCAGTAGAATGAAATAACTGGAGACTATACCCGTATCTCACTGGTGTGCCTGGCGCTAGGAAGAACCATAGCATGTGTAGCTGAATCTATTAAACTAAATTGCAACAAAATTAACAACCTTGACGTATTAAAATACCTGAACAAGATGAATACTAGTGAATTAAGAGATCTAAATGAACATCTTGCTGGAGATATACAAGAATGAATGCAAATACAAAACCACTTTCCCATTATTGGTAATGTTTAACAAATCATTAGAAGTAAGAAAGGTGCCATAAGACTGGAAACTAGCAAATGTTACCCTCGTGTATTTTAAAAGAGAAACGGGATCTGTGCCACTGACTATTGTTCTCTCAGCTGAACATCATTTTAGGTAAACAATACAGACTCCTATTAGGGACAAGATCATTAATTTCCAGGTGCATAATAAATTAATACCCGGGAAACAACAATGACTTTGGAACAGAAGATAGTATTTTAGTTATATATACAAAAGCTAGTATGGAAAAAGTCTAAACAGATTTAGTTTTTAAATCTATAAAAAAACATTCAAGAATGTACTATATCGAAAAATACTGCCAAAAATAAAGGAATAAGGTAGATGAGACATTCTTTATGTCTACATTAATGACTGGCTTGCAAATAGGGAAGAGTGAGTGGTAATGAACCGAGAAGTGTCTGGTTAGCTATACATAAAAAGTTCATTATGGATCGGTCTTTTTTTTACTATGTACGTAAATAATCATGAGATAGGGCTAATACCTAAGCTTGCCAAATTTTCGGACGACACAAAATTTGTGAAAAATACAACAGCTAAAGAAGACTGAGTATTCAGAGTGATCTCATAAGTGAACGCTGTTGTTTGAGACGTGAACGATTTCAATGTTAACAAGTGCAAAGTAATACATTATGGCTGCAATAATCTCAAACAGCAATGCTAAATTTCTAGCAAAAGGAAAACCGAAGCAAGTGAAGAAGACAACCTTGAAGAAACCATAAGCAACGACCTCATAAGTATCAAACATTGTCTGTCAACCACCTGCTTGGTTTTAGAGTTAGAAATTTCGACTACAAAAACACCAGAAACCCGCATCTTGAATATGCGAGACAGTTTTGATATTCAAACTAAATAAAGGACGCAGATAGTCTGTAAAGGGCACTCAGAAGGGCACTCAAGCTCCTACCATCACTGAGAAACAAACCATATAAAGAAAGACGCAAACTACTTAGTCTTTCCTCTCTTATTAAACGAAGACTGTATAAACGAAGCTCGGATATCGAATGGTTTTGCTACACTCAAACTCCTAAAACTCCTTGAACTGAAAACTGAGTCAGTAGCTCGAAATCAATAGAATAAATTTTCGAAACAGAGGATAGTTTGTAAAGGTATTTTGCAAATATAATAATAACAGAATGAAGCATACTACCTACTGAAACCGTGAGTGAAAACATAACGCTGTCATTCAAGAACCAATTAGTCAAGCACTTTACTAATATAGGTTTAAATAGATGCTATGCTGCGGCATTGAGAATACTGCAGAAGGCTCGATCCTCCAACCTCCGGCGAGGGAGCTACATCAGTTATGTTAAAAGTTACACTGAAATCAATGGGTTCTTTTGTTTCCTTAACTACATCAGGACGCACAGTTGAGAATAAACCACCCATGACAATAATAATAGTGACAGAAGTGGAGTTAGTGGTGGCAGTTGTGGCAGTTATATCAGTGGCCCAACTCCATTTGCACCTCAGTATCTAGAAGCTGCACCATCTGATAGCTATAGTAGGAGTTGAACCGTTGGTACATACATCTGTGTGAGTGATTAAACGAATATCGCAGTTAAAATAGGAACAGTACTAATAAGAAGAGATAGGTGTTGTACATTCATACCATCATCTTCCATCTTTCCTGTAACTACAACTTCTAGTTTTCATCATGATGCGGAATATTTTTTCACCTTGTTTGATACTGGTAGTGGCTAGAGGGAGTGAAGACTGGGGAAAGAGCAGAAAATAATTAATAATACATAATTCTCCCTAATCTAAACAGAAGTAGTTCTCAGCAGCTAACCTCGGTGTGGTCTTCAAAGGCATACTATCTGCCCTTCCTGTGTACTGCCATATACAGGGTAACTAGTGTATATCCTGTCTCACCCAAATGGGGCAGGAGCGGCGAGGGTCAAGCCAGTAAAATTTAGAAGATTACAGGACCTCTCGAGCCAGGATATGACTATATCCTTTACCCATAACAAGCTCCGGTCACTTGTGATGGAGGTATACACCACAATATATGATGGATGGAGCAGGAACTATCCATAGATATATGTTGGAGAACTCCACCATATAATATACTGTAGGACCTGCTCTCTACAGTTTATGTTTACGAAGGGAAAATACCCACTAATACCCATTCCTTTTTTCCTTCCATTCTTTTTCCTTCTTTATAATTTACATCTCAAGTTCTTTTCCTTCCACCATTTTTTATCCAACACGCTTTCCTTCTTGTTCCTTTCTTCCTCGGTCACTCCACCTACCTCCCATTTTGCTTTTTTTTTCCATACGCTCTCCTCTCCCTCCTTCTCCATCTACGTTAAGTCTTGCCCTTCCTTTATTTTTCTCTTCTTTCTTCAAAGATATATTTTTACCTCACAGTAGCCACTCTGAAACGAGCCTCGATTTGCTCTTCACTTGAACATTCAATGAATGTTCTCTCCACAAATTCTGCCACAATTTCCTCTACTCACCTTCCTGCACTTGTAGGTAGACTATCACTGTACCGGAGGCCTAATATAAGATGCGGAGAAGAGCATAATTTTTTTTGGTAAACGGTGCGAAGCAGAATTGTATTATTATTTATCCCAAGGTACATACGAGGATTGTATTCGTCCTTTAAGGAAAAGAACATAACAGATGGGTTATTGATAGTGAGCTTTGAGTTCTGAAACTTAATTATACTTATACCCTCAAGTCTTACTTATAACCCCTGAAACCGTATCACTGGGCATTCGTCTGGATAAATAAATGTAAGTATGACGTTCAAGATGATACACTGTTTTGCACTGGGTACCATGACATTATTTAATATATTTTAGGTAACATAATCTCTACATTTCCCATCTGCCTTCTTGATTTACATATTTAAATTATTTATTTTTTTCTAATTTTTAAAGGTGAATGTTTATTACACTATTAACAATGGCTGTAGTAACCCATGTTGATAAAATTCTTAATTTTTCACAGATTTTAAAGGAATCAGTAAAGGAAAACATTAGTGAGAGGTATGGGGGATGCAGGGTAGAGCAGGACAGTATTTAAATATGCAGTTAAACTGTATGGAGAAAGTCCTTGAAATTAAAAAAAAAAATCGCCTCATGAGGGATCTCGAAGAGGGCTTGAGTGCGCAGAATAATGCTCATTGTTTTAGGGAGTCAGGGGATAGCATCGCATAGAGAATCGAGCTCCCACCACTACTTTGAGTTGAATAATCCACAGGACATTAGTTCTTCAGAAATAACAATTATAACTAAAAATGGAATTGCACACGTCACGTTACCTGGGCTATTACTGCGTCAGATAGTAAGAGCGAGGGTGGAGAGGTGATGGTGGGGGAAGTTGCATCACAACGTCATCCAACTATAATAACTCTCTGAGTTTCTCCATACCTGTCAAAGTTGTTCCACGAAAAGAAAAACGTATAAAGGAAATGGATATTTTCCAGTATATAATATGTAGTAAAACGTTAGTTACGAATGCAGATACGAGTTTAGCGATGATGAATGTAAATAAGAAATTGTCGCTCATGAATTTAGATAAAGTAATGTTAGATGAATGAGTGGAAATCAACACTGATGTTGAATACAGTTAGAAGAATGATTATTCAACCAATTAGGATGTTTTTGATAATGAATGCAAATAAGAGTGTGGCTGAATGCAAGTAAAATAGTGTTATCTATGCAAGTAAGATAGTGTAGAAGAGGAATGCAAGTAGTGTTGCTAATAATTGCAAGATTGTAGTGAAGAGGAACGGAAATAGTTTTAATGATAAATGCAAGTTAGATTGTGTTGATGATTAATACAAGTAAGAAAGCGTTAAATATGAATGCAAGTATTGTTGATAATTAATACGAGTAAGATAGCTTGAAGATGAATGCAATTATTGTTAATAGTTAATACAAGTAAAATACTGATGATAAGTAATGCATGTAGCGTTTATTTTGTTCACTGTCGGCACTGTTCCCTTTGGAACCAACCCTGCAGTTCTTGGGTTCTATTAGTGGGTTTAAAATACCTCAGAAACATCGGAAATTTAAATTATAAAATAATACACTCACGTCCTCCTTTAAGTGGCTGAGCTCTTGCTTCTCAAGAGACCTTTGGTAGAGTGTTTTCTAAACGAATATTTTAACATTTATGACTGAAACTTTTCAAGAATGACAGAAAATTAACAGAAGACCAAAGGGAATGTAACTTATGGATGAAGTGATATTGAGATGTCCATAAACAAGACTGGAAATGGAATTATCACAATTTCAGAAATGAATACAGCTTTCAGCAAGACGGTGTTGATACGACTGGCAGATATACCAGTGTTTGTTGCTGAAGATTTGTATTCGTGCATAGAGAAATAATATTCATGAACAGCTGATTAATATTCATTAAGGGAGAGCTTTTAAAAGTAGACGGAATAATATTAATTGTGAGGGATTATCTGTCATGGACTAAGCATTGATAATCATGAACGAAGAATTAATAAACATGAACTGAGGATTAATAAACATGAAATGAGGATTATTAATCATGGAAGGAGGATATATATTCATGTATGAATGATTAATATTCATGGTTGGGGGATTGATAATCATGGATGGATGATTAGTATTCAAGAACGACGGGCGAATATTCATGAAAAGATGATTGATAAGCATCGATTGATGAATGTTGTCGCTTGTTGACAACAACAGCGTGATGCTGCTCCACACTAACGCCCAGTGTGACAGACGATGAAGACCTGTGTGACGTACGCTGACGCCCGATGTGACGTTCACTGACGCCTAGAATGACATACATTGAGGCCGAGTGTGATGTACACTCACTCCCAGTGTGACGTGCAATTACACACAGTGTGACGTTCTCAGACGTCAGTTGTGACGTTCCCTGAAATCCAATAGGCTGAGAGTGGCGTACCCTGACGAGACAAACCTGCTTTAAAATTTTGAAGACATTAAACCATCTTGTCAAATTCTATATGGCTTTCTCGAATGTGGATTGCAGGAATTTTCTCCATTTCCCGTATTTAGATTATGGTTGGCTAGGTCATATTAGGTTAGATTAGGGTAGGTTGTCTTTTAACCATAAAAATACAATCAGATATACCACAACGGAAATAAATTAAATGTAAGATAAAAGTAATGAGTTCTGCCGCGTGAGCAGAAAATTGGCAGCCGTAGAAACTATGCCAGATTTTCACTGCTTAAGTTACCTTCCTCAGTCACCCATTTGACTGTTTTTGCGCAAGTATCTTTCATTAAGAGGACAGGCTGAAAAAATATATTTATTATTTATTATTCTATACACAAACAAACAAACATACTGACAGTTCTGACTGCTTGAATTGCAAAAATATTCAGATTCACACTAAAAATAGAAGTCATTTTAACTTTTATAGAGGAGGATTGATCTTTACTGGCAATAAAAATCGGTGAGACGCAATGGAACACATGCCTGACTGAGCTCTTATTGGAAAATAAAATAAGTTTTTGAGGTGAAGTAAATAAAATAAGATTTCTTTAATATGTAATATAATTGAGGGAAAATGTGTGACATTAAGAGTGGTAGAGAGAGTTTCTAACTGCGTAACTTCAAGGAGAATGGAATTAGTAAAAGAGAGCTCACAAGAGAGAGAGAGAGAGATGTAAAGAAAGAGAAAGTGATAGACAAGGGGAACAGGAAGGAGACGTGAAGAAGCATCAGGGGAGGAGGAAGAAAAGGGAAGTAACGAGGAAAAGGAAGGAAATGAGACTGACTGAGGAAGTGAGACGGAAAAACAAATATATATCAGCATACTCTAAGTTCTTTGAACCTTGTGAGGACAAAAGAGTGTCCTCTCTATATAAGGTCTCGAGGAAGGTAATGTTTGTAGTCGAATGCGCCTGCTTTACGCCTCTCGAGATAAAGATAAACTCAAAGACAGTCTGTCAGCATCTGAAAATAAATGTTGCAAGAGAAGCGAGAAAACATTCACAGCAATGATTCAACTCAGTATGAGCAACACAACTACAGCATCACTCTCCTCTGTACCTTCCCATCAGTGGAAACACTGATGGGAAGGTACCAGTCAGTACAACACTCAGTCTGGTACCAGTCAGTACGCTACTCGTCTCCTTTTATACGCGTTTGTGAAAAGTACTCCCATTCTTATGTACCCAAAAAAAGTCTTGAAAGTACAGCATATTCACCAACACGAAGGAGGCCCATTTCCCATTCAATAATAATAATAGTAATAATAATAATGCCCATCATTATCATCATCATTATCATTGTAATTTGTTTCTAAAAATATCATTTATTTCAATATTCTGTTTATCACATCACTTTCACAATCAGTCATTAAAAAGCTTTCACTCAAAACGTGTGGTGCAGCTTTTGAAACTCAGTCGACCTAACTAACGCCAACATTCACACCAATACTTCAGAGTGCAGCCACTGTACTTAACACCAACAAAACTCTAGTCTAGCTTACCGCTTTCCCGGAAGACTTTCATGGATGTTACCTTGCTCACACTCTGAATGCACACCAAATCCAGAAAAACCACTTCTCTCCACTCGGTCCGATTACACAGTAACACACAAATGCAAAAAATAATAATTACATTGTTCATGTAATATTGCCTTCAGATGATAAACATAGCGTGTAAAGGTGTCATAATAATAATAATAATAATAATAATAATAATAATTTCTAGAGATGTTGAAATGTCTTGAAAAGATCCAATTCTGTTCAACAAGTGACTGATATTAGTACAAAGTAGTAGTCGTGTCTGGATGATTAATTTTTCTCCTACAGAAATACAACTGATCGATTATTGTTTTCCAAGAGAAGCGATCACCAGGTCACGAATAAGATCATTAAGTCGACTTCCGGGAGATACTAGAAATATCCCTCAAGTTCTTCAGCAATCTCTGTCTGTCTGTCTCTCTCTCTCTCTCTCTCTCTCTCTCTCTCTCTCTCTCTCTCTCTCTCTCTCTCTCTCTCTCTCTCTCTCTCTCTCTCTCTCTCTCCACCTCCTCCCAACTTTTTGTCCCATCTTTATCTTTACCTCATGTTTCCCCAATGACTCGCTCCCCAGCTTTCTCCCCAACTCTTCTCTTCCCACCATCTCTCTTCCTACCTCCTTTTTCGCCACCTTCACATTCCCCTCTCCTCTTTCTCCCCACCTTTTATCTCCCCCACTCTCTCCTCACAACCTCGCTCGCCACATTTTCTCTCTCTCCCCACCTCATCTCTCTCAACCTCTATTGCCATTTTCTCTCTCCCCCTCCCCACTCTGTCTCCCAACCTCTCTCGCTACCTCTCGCCCCACCCTTTTTCACCCTGTCGCATCTCTCCCCACCTCCTTTCTTCCCAACCTTCTAACACCCCATCTCTCGCCCCAGTTTCACTCTCCCTTATCCCCACCACCTCTCTCTCTCTACATCTTTCCCTCTCCCCCACCCTTTTCCCTCTCCCCATAACCTCTCTCCCCACCTTCCTTTCCTGCAGTTCCTCTCCCTCAGGTGACTGAGACTCAACTTTATGGCATAAGTTTCCGAGTCAAAAGTTTACAAGAAAAAAGTTCATCTTTATTTAAATTGGAGTTTTCTTGTGCTTTGGAAAGCACACTGCCGATATGTAGGTAGCAAAGGCGGTGACGGAATGTAAACAAGCTCATGTGAACATGTGAACATACCTGGGAACACACCAGAGAGCAAAAAGCTTTATTTGGACAGACTGGTAAGGAAGCAGTTTTCTTACTCTAAATCAAGATTATGTGCAGTGAAGGACTTAATTATGATCCGGTTTCGCTTCCTTTGGTTATATACAGCAAAGAGTTCTGTGTAACCTCTGGCTAAAGTGAATTAGCATGGGAATTTGAAATGAAATAAGAATTTGTTTATGGACTTGTTAATACTGCTGCTGCTGCTGCTGCTACTGTTGCTGTTGCACCTGCTCCTGATGCTGATGTTGCTACTATTGCTGCTGCAGTTACTGTTGCTGATGTCGATGCTGCTGCTGTTGCTGCTGCTGGTGCTGTTGTTGCTGCTGGTGTTGTTGCTGTTGTTGACATGATAGCAGCAAATTAGCATAGATAGAAGCAAATTGTTATTGTTGGTAATGATGGCAAGCGGCACGAAGCTTTGTAAATAATTTATCCCAACACTCGTCACTACTAGAGAGAGAGTTGGATGAATGAAAGGTAGACTCTCGGAGTCTCTGAGACTAGCTCACTCTTGGAGTCTCTGAGACTAGCTCACTCTTGGAGTCTCTGAGACTAGCTCACTCTTGGAGTCTCTGAGACTAGCTCACTCTTGGAGTCTCTGAGACTAGCTCACTCTCTTAGTCTCTGAGACCAATATAAAGACAACCACAGAAGACACAGGTAAACTGGCGAGCTATGACGGTGCCTCTTACAAATGTGTGTGATAAACACATTTCAGGAAGCACTGCTATATACACTTCCTCTCCGAAACAAGTCGACTCCTTACTGAATAACAGTTTCTCCACCCGCAATGTATGCCACAGTGTTTCCCCACAGTGTTTCCTCAGTGTTTCCCTCACAGTGTTTCCTCACTTCTAAGCTCAGCATGGGTACATTTTTTTTTCCTTTTTATTCACACAGTTGCGGTGAGCCGAAGTAGATTCCAGATAGCGAAGTGACACATAGTGATTTTTGTTTCAGCATTGTGGCTATCCTGAGTGTTGATGTCAGTGATGTGTGCTGCTAGATAGGGGCATTGATGTGCCTGACTGTCCTGGGTGGATGAAAAGTGTACTGGTAGATAGGTACAGTACTGAGCTGTGTCAGTGTGACTAACCTTACTAACACTTGTCTATTTTCTTCTGTTACGTGATTTAGTTCCTTTAACATCTCATTGAAGTTTAAACACCTCAGCTCTGAGACTAATGTAATTGAGAATCGTTGGACTTCGACGTGTTTCTGAGCATGCTTGACTAGGTGAAGGCTTCATGTCGGTGCAGCTAGCCTGACATACTGTAAATTGTGTCCCAGAAAGTTACTGTATTAAGAATCCTAAATTCATTACTTAGGATCACTTGCTTTGGATATACAAGCCAGGCTAAAAGTTTAATATGAAAAAAGATTCGTTTTGATATTTGTTATATGAAACGTTTCACTACGAGTGGCTTCTGTCCGAATCAAGAGTAAACAGTTAAGATTAGGACTAAATAATTACTCGTGGCTAAACGTTTTCTTTAATGAATGTCTTCTGCTAAAGCTTGTTGGTATCACCATACAATATTCAACCTAATCGACTGAGGATCAGCGTCCCTATTAAGTTAGGCGTTTCGTTCCCCCGACCCTCATTACTCTTCATGCCAGTGATACTAGTGAAGGTTCTGTGCAGCTGCAGCCATTTGTGGATGGTTTATACTGCTGGGTTTCTTTACTCATGATGCCAGTGATACTAGGCAGGTCGAGCCATCAATCCAGTTCACACTAGAAGAAGAAGTCGACAACACTCTTCCTTTCATAAGAACATAAGAACATAAGAATGGAGGAACACTGCGGAAGGCCTACTGGCCCATACAAGGCAGGTCCATATCAAAACCACCACTACCTAAGAATTTATTCCCGTACTCACGACACCAATCAAACCCAGCCCCTCCCACTCATATATTTGTCCAATCTCTTTTTAAAGCCACCCAAGGTCCTAGCCTCTATCACCCTACTCGGAAGATTGTTCCACGCATCTACAACTCTGTTCGAAAACCAGTACTTGCCTATGTCCTTTCTAAATCTAAATTTATCCAATTTAAATCCGTTATTTCTGGTTCTTACTTGGTTCGATATCCTCAGTATTTTACTAATATCTCCCTTGTTTATGCCCATCATCCACTTGTACACCTCGATGATATCTCCCCTCATTCTACGTCTCTCCAGAGAGTGGAGATTCAACGCTCTAAGTCTATCTTCATACGGGAGATTTCTTATACTATAAATCATTTTAGTCATTCTTCTTTGTATGTTCTCCAATGAATCTATATCCATCCTGTAGTAAGGAGACCAAAACTGAGCTGCATAATCCAAATGAGGTCTCACTAGTGATGTATAGAGCTGTAAAATAACTTTTGGACTTCTGTTGCTTATACTTCTTGAAATAAATCCTAGTAATCTGTTAGCCTTATTGCGCACACTTAGGCACTGTTGTCTTGGCTTTAGATTCCTGCTTACCATGACTCCCAAGTCTTTTTCACATTCTGTATGATCAAGCTCTACTTCACCTAGTTTATAAATTCGAGGGATATTTTCATTACCAAGGACTAGTACCTTACACTTGTCCACATTGAACTTCATCTGCCACTTTCAGACCAAGACATTAATTTGTCCAAATCCTCCTGGAGTTCACTGGTGTCCTCCTCAGAATGAATCATACGGCCTATTTTTGTATCATCAGCAAATTTACTCATGTCACTTGCAATTCCTTCATCAAGGTCATTTATGTAAATTATGAACAACAATGGGCCTAAAACTGATCCTTGTGGAACGCCACTAGTGACTAATCCCCATTCAGATTTGACCCCATTAATGGAAACTCTCTGCTTTCTATTGGTAAGCCATGCCTCTATCCATGCTAGAACTTTACCTCCTATACCATGAGCTGCCACCTTTCTTAAGAGTCTCTCGTGAGGTACTCTATCGAAGGCCTTACTGAAATCCAAGTAAACTATATCATATTCTTTATCACTGTCTACTGCTTCAAATGTTTTATTGAAAAACGTCAGTAAATTTGTTAGGCAGGAACGACCTCTCGTGAACCCATGCTGAGATTCATTAATCAAATTATGTTCTTCAAGGTGACTTCTAATAATATCAGCTATAATTGATTCTAATAATTTGCCTACTATAGATGTGAGGCTTATTGGACGGTAATTTGATGGAATTGACTTATCCCCTGATTTGAATATAGGAACTACATTAGCTATCTTCCACATCTCTGGCACAATACCAGTTAGGATGGACGTATTAAACACATTCGTTAATGGCTGACTAAGTTCCATCTTGCATTCTTTAAGTACCCTGAAAACAACTCGTCGGGTCCCGGGGACTTATTTTGCTTCAGTTTATCTATCTGTTTGATAACCATGTCCCTCGTGACAGTAATATTAGTTAACTTGAATTCTTCAGGAACTGAATAATTGTTAATTTCTGGAATCTCATTTACGTCTTCTTGTGTAAAGACTGACAAAAATAGTCATTAAATAGAGAACACATTTCCAGTTCGTTATCCGTCAGCTGTCCATTCCCAATTTTCAGAGGTCCTACCTTTTCCTCACCTTCGTCCTATACACTTGAAAGAACCCTTTTGGATTAGTCTTTGATTCATTAGCAACCTTAATCTCATAGTCACGTTTAGCCTTTCTAATCCCTTTTTACTTCTCTTTTCAACTGAACATATTGGTCAATAAGGTTAACATCTCCTCTTTGATGCGCCTATAAATTCCTCTTTTCTCCCTAATAGATGTTTTAGCCTCCTGTTAATCCATTTGGGATCGTTATTATTTGACCTAAATTCTCTCTGGGGAATAAATATACTCTGTGCACGTTGTACATTATTAAGAAAAAAATCATAAACGCAGATCCCATCGTAATCGTTAGCTAGATTACCCCAGTCGAGATTAGACAGGTGTTCTCTAAGTCCAGTATAGTCGGCAGAACGAAAATCAGGAACTTTTACCGTATTATCCCTATTCTCGTACTCCCAGGCAATATTAAAAGTAATGGATTTGTGATCACTTGCGCCAAGCTCTTCAGTGATCTCCTTGATGTTCTTCTCTGTAAAGCTGACCATGAAATTCGTTTTAAAGTTTATCGAAAACCTACCAACCAACACGATCTTCACTTCTACTCTCACCACGACACCAAAACTAAACGTGGTGTAATTATATGCTTTTTTCCTGCGCGCACTCAGAATCTGCAGCAGTGAGTTCCTTGAGGAAGAATGCTCCCTTTTTGAGCAAGTTTTTTCTAAACTTCACTATCCTCGTCACTTTATTAGAGACTGCAGACGACGGCCATTAAACATCTTCAACACACCCAGAGAAGACACTGCTGAGAAGAGATACAGAGTCCTCCCCACCAACTCCATTGCCAAACACATTGCCAACATTTTTTCCATTACCTTATTCCAAGTATCTACCTCCACATCCACCACCATCAAGGAACAGACAGGACAAGCTTCAATCCACTGCAGGTGTATACACAATCCCTTGTAATGGCTGCAGCAAATTATACGTCGGCGAAACATCCAGAGACCTCCAAACACGTATTCCAGAACACCAGTACGCAGGCAGATCTGACGACCCAAGAAATGCCTGTGTTCAACACCGAAATTCACACAACCATTTAATCAACTACAGAAACGCAAGACTCATCGCCAGAGAAGACAACACTCAATACAGAAGAATCCTGGAATTATCACTTATCTGTATATCCAACAACTTCAACCAGAACAACGGCTTCTACAACATAGTTGAACCTATTGCCAAGAAACTTCTTCATCGCTATCCCACATAAAACTTAAGAATGGAACACTGCAGAAGGTCTACCCATATACTTGTCCAATCTCTTTTTAAAGCTACCCAAGGTTTAAGACTCCATCACCCTACTTTGAAGACTGTCACATGCAGCTTTCTCCACCTGACTAAATCCTATAAATACTCATGTATCTTTTATCCAGGTAGATCTGTTTGTGTCGGTATTTCATACCATTTATTTCCAACTCCTCCGAGGACTGATCGCATCTTTACTTCGGTAACACTGCTGCTGTCTCCGTATTTATTCACCTCTGTATTTGACTGAAGCCTACCGTGTAGGCGAACTGTTTCAATAATAAGGCTACCCTACTCTTACACATGTGTCTTGCTCACATATGCCACAGTAAACTCAACATCGTAATGTTCTTATATAAAAAGAATATAAACACTGGTGACTGATGAGGCTGACATTCAGTGAGAGGCAAAATTTCATTTACATTTTTTGGAGCTTAGTGGAACGTATACCTCCGATAAAGCCAGGGCTTTGAAATGAACTGAGGTAAGATAACAGCTTTAAGAATGTAAATTCTACATACTAGCTTTCGCTGTACATATGCTAAACTAAAATTGCAAATTTAACGATGTAAAAAAAACTGAGGAGGATTATAGTTCGTCGCCTCACCGATTCCTCTTCTCATAGTCTTCCATTTCAGGTTTAGCAAATGCTTTGTAAACATTAAATACATCTTTGAGAAGTACAGATGGTAAGGAGGAGGTTTATCAAGTTAATTGCAGGTTAAACTCTAGTAATGTTCAGACACTTGCAATGTTCACATATACTCTCAATGTTCACACCGTTATGTATTCAGGCCAGTTTAATTAAATATATCTTGTTTGTAATACGAGAGTAGAGTCTGTGATGTGTTCATCCTTGTTTCCTGGATGTGGAAGAGCATTTGCGCCCCTATGAGCGAGAGCACTTGGTATTCTCGAGGTCTGTGTCGTGTGAGAACTGATCCCACAGGCCGGTGGGTAATGGGGAGGCTGCTCTTTCTTTTAAACTGTAGTGAGGTAATAGGGAGATTCACGGGCTGAGCCAGGTGCTGGTTGGAGCGGTGTGTTTGTGTATTTACCTATTTGTGGTTGCAAGGGTCGATTCACAGCTTATGGCCCCGCCTCTTCGTTAGTTGCTAGTAGGTCCACTCTCTACCTGCACCAAGAGCTTTATCGTACCTCTTCTTAAAGTTATGTATGGATCCTGCCTCCACTATAAATGTATATATATATATATATATATATATATATATATATATATATATATATGTGTGTGTGTGTGTTTATGTGGTAGGGCAAGGAACTTCGATTTGTGGAAAACTAAATAAAGTCTTGGGGAACAATTAGCCAGGAGACAGTATTGGATAGGCTGACAGTAACTTGGGGTGGATTAATGTCAGTATATTGATTCCCATGGGTTTTGTATTTCCAAAAGTCTGAGAAACTCACATTTCCTCTAGTGTTGTTATTATTATTATTATTATTATTATTATTATTATTATTATTATTATTATTATTATTATTATTATTATTATTATTATTATTATTATTTATAATATTATTATATCCTTTCAACCATTATTTTGGTTGAGTGTATAGTAATTAACTATGAAAACTCTGCTAAATTACGGAGTCATTATATTTACAGTGTTGGAATGAACGAAGCAAATGTAACTATTCTGAATATCTTTAGATTAAACCTTCGTTATCTCCCCACTTCGCTATTTAATATGTCCTATAAAATAAAGTATCCTTTGTGAAGAAGAGTTATTTAAATACTGTAGTTGTGTTTTTAATAATTAATACTGAGGAATCTTGAGAAGCCTGGAATCCCCTTCAAATATACATTGAAGTAAGTGTATTAATGAGTAAAGTGTCAGGAAGACAAGAAAAGACACTTGTAATGTTCACGTACACTTGTAATGTTCATGTTCATTTGTAATGTTCACAGACACTTGAAATGTTCTCTGACACTAATACTGTTCATAGACTCTTAAAATGTTCACAGACACTTACAGTGTTCACAGATACTTACAATGTTCACAGACACTTGTAGTGTTCACATACACTTGTAGTGTTCACATACACTTGTAGTGTGCACAGACACTCGTAGTGTTCACTGACACTGTTGTGTTCACAGACACTTGTAGTATTCACAGACACATTTAGTGTTAACACACACTGTAGTGCTCACAGACACTGTAGTGTTCACAGACACTGTAGTATTCACAGATACTTGTAGTGTTCACTGACACTGTAGTGTTCACAGACACTTGTAATGTTTACAGACACTTGTAGTGTTCACACAACTTGTAATGTTCACAGACCCTTGTAGTATTCACACACTTGTAGTGTTCACACACACTTGTAGTGTTCACGCACTTGTGTTCACTGACACTAAAGGCTTCTTCAGATTCCAATTTAAGTACCTCATAATTAACGACGACTGATACTTTTTTGTTTATCTCCACTATGTATATTTTAATTAAATCACTGAAGTCGATTATAAGCAGTGTTTTCAGGTTCTCAGTTTAAACCAATAATCACTTCTGGATCAATAAAATGGACAAAAAGGCAGCTGCAAGTTGCATCAACTACATAAACGTAGATGAATGGTTCAGAGAACCGACAAGTTGATAAATAAAGATACTCAAGTGTTGCATATGTGTCTAATTGATCAACTTGTCGGTTCTCTGAACCATTCATTTACATCATGTCTGACACAGCAACATCTTGGTATCTTAATACAGGGAATTCTTCACTTGCCCAACCCTTGGGCACGACCTACGTCGACATTGGACAAATGTGACACCTCCTACGACTTCTGCACCTCTCCTGCCTACTGTATATATAAGCTGCTTCCTAGCACATATGCTGTATTATCATCAAGATTGATGGACTGACTACATCGACTCAAGGCCGAGGAACTGATTACCTCAAACTCCTCCTGTTCTTCACCTTTCTCCTTTGAATGGACTGATGAAGCCACTGTGTGGCGAATTTATGTGTCTAATTTATCAACTACATAAACCTTGTCCTGGATACCGTAGACCAGGGGTGAAAATTTGAAGCTCCTGAAAGTCCAATGCATTACAAAATATACATTAATAACGTCTTATTAAATTGGCACGAGTGTTTATTTGCTTACAAAAATATATTCTTACTGACTCTATTAACTACAGTTATGAAGTTTGTTAGTTATGCTTGTTGGCTGGTGTGAAGGTGAACTTTGCTTAACAAGTACAGTAATCTTATTAGAGATTAATGATGACTGGAATTATATGAGAAAGCAGTTATTGTGTATGTAAAATTTCACCTGAAAAGACTTTACACAAAAAATAGTCAGAGAAATATTAAAATATATTTGAAAATTATTTAAGGATATATAAATTAATATGCATTATACCAGACAAAACTGGGAGATGCTATTGATAGGACCATACACAAATATATTGTCTAGTAGTATGTCTATAATAGAAAACTGAAAGTGATCAGTACTGCACAGTGAAGAAGAAAAAACACAAGATGCAAAACAAGCTTGTATTTTGACTTCATTTCGCCCACTGTACGTAGATATTGACCATGATCTGATAAAGCTCCAAACAGAGCGAACATTTTTACCAGTAAAGTTCTCTTCCACACCATATATCATCACACTTGTTGCCACTACACCAATTACATCCATTGGACAAGACAAACATCAGGACAAAAATCTATTAGGAAGATCATCTAAGTGATAACTTGAATAAATTAGAAACATACACTTCTTCAATTTATATGGAAGCCCAAAGATTAATGATTAACGTAACATAAGGGTGAATCTGTTAAAATGGAAGGGGAATAATGAATAATACTGACATATGATCTCGTTTGGGAGAAAACCAAAATAAGCGATTACCAGCAAAGTAACTGTCTTGACAAGTAATTAATCTTGAACAACACTGCGCTAAGACAGGTTAAAGAACAAGCTTTTGTTGGGACAACGTGTTCCTCTGCGTACAGCTTAATTAAGTGAAGATTTGATAAAGCTTTACATAATATGTGAGTGATGATGTTTATACACAGGTTATATTAGTAATATGTTTGGTTGTGTACATTGCTGTCAATATTCCACATCTAAATTTCTTTTGCCACGGTGTGAATCCCTCAGGCAAGGTATGTTGAATCCCACACGTCACCTACACTCATGAAATATATGTTCACGCGGTGTTCGCACTTCACCTATGCTCAGGAATACTATTTTGAGGTGAAATTCACTCAGCTGTGTGTTGAGGTGAGGCTCACACCTGAGCTACACTCGGAACAGGTCGACCAGCAAATAAATAAAACCCCATTATGAAACGAGCACACAAGACCACTATGATCAACCAGAAAAAATTTCAGACCATTCAGGTGAACCATCCACAGATTAACACCACATAAAGCAGAATAGCAAATGATTTAGAAAAACCTGAAGGACCAGCAAATCATTAAGACCACACTGGATGACCAGAAAAGAATGGACATCTCACTGATAGACCAGCAAATAATTTTAACAGCCGTGGTGGATTAACAAAGAATTAAGGCCACAGTGACGGACCATTACATGATTACAGCCCGTGTGGGAGAAATGCCTGAAAATCGCCCTCGTCTTTTCCTGTCTCAGTAATCGTTGAAGATGTGGGAAGTGGAAACACAGGAAGCGAGTCAGCTACTATATCCTTCTTTCGTATACTGACCGGATACAAATAAAATTTTCTTCTTTCTCAGACCATCCCTTCACTTCTGGTTAAATTTATAAGCCTGTGTTCTTTGTCTCTATGTGTCAGTGTATAAATGGGAAGAAATAAGGACAATTGGTAAATCGGAAGCGCTTATCTTAAGGTAATTATGAGAGGAGTAGAAATTTAAGTGGTGATTTGGTAATTAATTAGGGCTCCACAAGGTTAACTATAATACCCTCTATAATGGGCAAATTTAGAGCTGCACTTACCTATAATATTGTACACAGTATGTAAAGGCATGAAGTCAATCCAGAGAGGTGTATCTAATTATGAATTTTGTTGAAACGTTATCCATATGTTGCCTTAATATCGGTGCCTTGAGAGGCATAGAGTCTTTAGCAGGGTTTACATAGGCAATTCATCAGGTTTGCGGAGGGCGGTATTATCATAAGTGAACCTTGAGCTCCTCATTTATATGTGCAGAAGCATCACTTCTAAGAGTTGAGGGAGGGGAAAAATAACCAGAGAGAGAGAGAGACATTATCCAGAAAACGTTTGTTCTCTATAAAAGTGATTCGACTTCGGGAATCTACAATTTTTCTCGTTACATAAGAAAGTAGGAGGGTAGGTGAAGTAGACTCACTGGCCACCGTACACTCCCTCCCTGTTGTACAAAGTTTGCTGTGAAAATAGATATGAAAACCCACCGTATTTTAAAATGAGGAAAAAACGCATGATAATGTCAAAGGATTGAGGTCGGGTATTATCTGACACGACACATCCTCGTCTGTGTCTTACCTTCATTTACACAAGAAAAAAGTGTCTGGGAGGGGACTATTTGCTTCGTTTTTTACTTTAGAAAAGAAATGAATTTTAGCATTATTCTCTCTAAAATATTTATCTAACCATTTTCACAGAAATGTATTTGATTAATGATTACGACTCTGAAAAGTATTTTTTTCCCAGAGTTTGTTTTAATGATGATGACGAACATTATCTCCCATTTTCATATTTTCATAAGTATTATATAACTATTCATCTTAGTTTACAATTCTTTCTGGCATAATAATTCTTCATATTTTTCATCAAATTTCTAAAATATTAACATACTGATAAAATAATTAGCTCATTGACGTTTCTTCCCAAAGAATATTTTATGATCGTTATATTTTTTCTTTTCTTTTCAAAGCTCATTTTTTTCTTATTTAATTAACTAATTCGATGACCAGAATGATTTTTTTTCAAGGTCTCGTTTGTCTCACTATGTAGAGTGTTTGTTCATTATGGTGTTTTATATATAGATATATTTACCATGAATCCTTGCATTCTGCATGCTTGCTTCACCATCAACAAATGCGGAACCGCAGACAAATATGACACGAACATGGTTAGGAAACCCTTATTCGAAAGAGTGAAAGTATGAGTGAAAGCAAGAGTGAAAGTATGAGTGAAAGCAAGAGTGAAAGTATGAGTGAAAGCAAGAGTGAAAGTATGAGTGAAAGCAAGAGTGAAAGTATGAGTGAAAGCAAGAGTGAAAGTATGAGTGAAAGCAAGAGTGAAAGTATGAGTGAAAGAGAGAGAGAGAGAGGAAAGAGAGGGAGAGGGAGAAAGAGAAAGATGGACGCAGAGAGACAGAGAGAGTGTTTTCCTACTCCCGTAAAGCTCTGAAATGCATTTTTATTTTTTCTCGGCATAACCTTGCATCCTTTCTCAGCAGATAAAGGTTTTTACCCCGAGAGTATTGGATACCAATATTATCCCAAGTGTTGTCTTCTCCACACCCTCCACCACCACCCTGGTGTTGTCTTCTCCACACCCTCCACCACCACCCTCGTATTGTCTTCTCCACACCCTCCACCACCACCCTGGTGTTGTCTTCTCCACACCCTCCACCACCACCCTGGTGTTGTCTTCTCCACACCCTCCACCACCACCCTGGTGTTGTCTTCTCCACACCCTCCACCACCACCCTGGTGTTGTCTTCTCCACACCCTCCACCACCACCCTGGTGTTGTCTTCTCCACACCCTCCACCACCACCCTGGTGTTGTCTTCTCCACACCCTCCACCACCACCCTGGTGTTGTCTTCTCCACACCCTCCACCACCACCCTCGTATTGTCTTCTCCACACCCTCCACCACCACCCTGGTGTTGTCTTCTCCACACCCTCCACCACCACCCTCGTGTTGTCTTCTCCACACCCTCCACCAATACCCTCGTATTGTCTTCTCCACACCCTCCACCACCACCCTCGTATTGTCTTCTCCACACCCTCCACCACCACCCTCGTATTGTCTTCTCCACACCCTCCACCACCACCCTCGTATTGTCTTCTCCACACCCTCCACCACCATCCTGGTATTGTCTTCTCCACACCCTCCACCACCACCCTGGTATTGTCTTCTCCACACCCACCACCACTACCACCCTGGTGTTGTACTCTCAACACCCACCACCACTACCACCCTGGTGTGTTACTCTCCACACCCACCACCACTTCCCTGGTGTTGTACTCTCCGCTCCCATCACCACCACCACCCTTGTGTGTTACTCTCCACACCCACCACCACCCTGGTGTTGTACTCTCCACACCCACCACCACCCTGGTGTTGTACTCTCCACACCCACCACCACTTCCCTGGTGTTGTACTCTCCACACCCACCACCACTTCCCTGGTGTTGTACTCTCCGCTCCCATCACCACCACCACCCTTGTGTGTTACTCTCCACAGACTTTGCAAAAGCTTTTTGACAAGTGAGATCATGGCGTAATAGCGCACAAAATACGTGTTAAAGGAGTAACTGGCAAAGTAGGCAGATGGATCTTCAACTTTCTATCCAATCGAACACAGAGTAGTTGTCAACAGAGTTAAATCGGTAGCTACCCATCCTGTTCCTCATCCTCATATCAGACATAGAAATGTAATCCACAGCACCGTGTCATCCTTTCCAGACGATACTCGGATCTGCATGAGATATAAACTAAGTTTTTCAATGGGCAATGGAAAAAAAATATGATGTCCAATGAAGACAAATTCCAACTACGTTATGGAAAACTGGAGGAAATAATAATTGATGGAACTGAGTATACTACAAACTCTGATCATTCAATAGAGAGACAAAATTAATATGAGGGACCTGGGAGTGGTAATGTCTGAGGATCTCACTTTCAAGGATCACAACAGTGCCACGATCACTACTTGAAAGAAAATGATAGGATAGATAATGACAACTTTCAAAACAAGAGATGCCAAACCAATGATGATCTTTTTCAAATCACTTGTTCTCTCTAGGCTGAACTATTGTTGTACATTAACATCTCCGTTCAAGGCAGGTGAAATTGTAAATCTAGAGAGTGTATAAAGAACCTTTACTGCACATACAAGTTCTATCAAACACCTTAACTACTGGGAACGCTTGGAAGCACTAGTCTTGTACTCGCTGGAAAGCAGGCGAGAGAGATACATCGTAATCTACACATAGAAAATCCTAGAAGGAATGGTCTCGAATATGCACACACAAATCACTCCCTATGAAAGTAAAAGACTAAAGTGAGTCACAAAGCTGTGTTTTAATAAAGCTCACTTATAGTAAATTTTGAAGTCGATTGTGAAAAGCTCACTCGAGTATTTGAACTGATTCCATCGATACAAAATTTTTAAAATTTTCAGTGAAATTTCAAATTTTCACCTATTTGGTGTAATCTGTTAATTATTGAATGGATCGTCAGTTATAGATTGAAGCCATACACAAGAAGCTCTCGTTAGTTATTAAATAAAAAAAATTGAATATCACTACTCATTCAGTAAAATTCGCAAATTGTGACTTATGCTACTCAATGGATGTGTGAACTTTGTTTTCAGGAAAGTACAAATTTGGTGAAAATTTGAAGCCATTTAGATGAGTTAACTGATTTTTTTTAACCAGATTTAACGGGAATAAAAAAATCACAATGATTTTACATAAAATCATCAGATCTGCTCTTATACATTTGAATTTCACATCGAAGTCCTTTTTGGCAACTTTTGTGAACGTTTGAAGCTCCGCTTCTTAGGATTTTTTAAATTATCCTATCCATTCCAGGATGAGCGAAACTTAAGTGTTGAAACGTGTAGCCGATTGGATGAGACGTTCTCGAGTTATGAGCAAGATAAAATCGAAACATAGGAGGGAGGAAATATAGAAAAAAAAATCAGGTTACCTCTTTAAGGTACCCCTTCGGGGATACCTAATACCAACAGCAGTATGATCAGCAAGATTAAGGTGCAGCAAATGTAAGAGAATCAGCACCAGTAACGTCAGGATCATCGACAGTATTATTAGTAACAACAGGTGCAGAAGGATCAGCAGCATCATCATCATCAGCAGCAGCAGCTGACTCAGCATCAGCAAATTCAGTAGTGTCACGAGCTTCATCACCACCAGCAACAGCAACATCAGGATCAGCAGCAACATCAGGATCAGCAGCAACAGGAGCAGGAAAAACATCATCAGCAACCTGATCAATTGTAGTAGCAGCAGCAGTAGCATCTGATAGCCTAGGTTGTATTAAGCATTCTTTCTAGCAATTGATTTATATATAATAAGAATAGTATGAATGATAAAATTTACTCTTGTGGGTTTCTATCTTGTGAGATCTAATAAATGCGCTCCTATTATCTTGTGATACTTCAAATTCATTCCTCATAACTTGTGAGACCTGTCATTGTATCAATCATAACTTGTGGGAACTCACAATGTGTTCCCTCTTCTTGAAGACCTCACAATGTATCAGTCATAACTTAAGCACATTAAAATGTATTCCTCTTGAAGGAATTCATAATGTGTTCCTCCTAATTACTGAAGCCTCACAGTGCATTCCTCCTAACCTGAGCTACTTCACATAACTTTCTTTTTAAGACACGAGTCTTAAGTAATACGAGGATCGACTCCATGAAGCTTCTAATAATTTGACCATAACCTTCTGTTAGATTACCTATTCACCTTCCTCTCCCCACATACTACTACTCCTCTCCCAAAAAATATGAACTATCACATAATAAAATGCCACAAAAATACCATTACACAGAAGCATTCAAGAATTTTAATGTTTATGGACATTAACAAATCTTTTCTTTGTTATTAAGGCTCAGATATTACTCCAATGTGATTGTCGTTCTAAAACTGATGTCACAGACAAATGTATTGACATTGCAGTCTCCATGATTATTCTTGACTGCCATAATGATTATAAAACCTTACAAAACTATTTTTTTTCCACAAGACAAAAATTATATATTTTCACAAGCACATAGTAGAGGTGGTGGCAGGTGAGACGTCTGCTTCTTGCTTTTGTTAGACAGTTATAGAGTACGTTAGGCGATCTAAATCTGTGTTCTCTTGCCGTATTGCCTACTCACAATCCCGATATTCGTCAGGATATTGTAGGTCAGTGAAAATTATCAGCTTACGCTTGAGAACTGTTGGTCTTTTCTTGACTGTGTATTCGTAGTAGCCTTCAAATTAATTAATTTTTTTTAATATTGCTTAACGGAAAGCAGATTTAGTAATACCGTTTTGGTGGACTGAATGCAAGGAAATGAATGTGCATATTTATAACACTTTCGTGTTTCATTGCGAAATATTGAATAAAAATACACAACACCGTGACTAGAACAATACAAAAATAACCCGTGCGTAGGAGAATGAAACGTTTGACAACGTTTCGGTCCGATTTGGACCATTAACTTGTTAGTGGTTGGACCGAAACGTCAGCATAAGTTTTATTCTCCTGTGTGCGGGTTATTTGTGTATTGCAAAATATTAGTTATATATATTAATTTTTACCTTCCATTCGGTATATTGTGAGTCGCTGTCTGTCCGTAAACTTCCACTGGCCTCATCATGAGATGAGTGACGATGCTTGACTCCTCCGTGCAGCATCCCTACGCCCCCGTCAACAGTGCAGGGAACATGCAGGCTATAGAACCAACTTTTAATGGGACAACGTATCGCTCAGTGTAAATCTTCCTCAAATCATACATAGTAAAGCTCTAAATAAAGTGAAACGTTTTTCAAATAAAAGGTTGTTATGAAATATGGCTTTTCATCTTCCACGTTTTAAGATTAAAAAAAAATTGAACTTGAAATTGTGATGATCAATATGGAATACTGGATCTGTATTCTTGTAGCCGTTTTCTCTTTAAGCAAGTTGTGAGCTTCGGAGTCGTTATCGTGCTGAAAAGCTCTCATTCCTAAGCCTGAAGTTCTTGACGAAGAGTGACAGATTTGTAGCAAATATATTCTGATATGTTACGGAATCTATTCGTCACTCATTTCCAAGAACGTAATGTAAGTCATCTATCGTAGATCATGCAGCTATCGTAGATCATGCAGCTATCGTAGATCATGCAGCGGTAAATGCAGGTACCTGTTTTACCCTCCACTACAGGAAGATCAGCCATCCATCAATGTCAGAAAAGTGGCCACAAAAGTTCCCAGATCATACATCGATGGTATTACTCAGGGGATTGTAAAATATAATCATAATTACGATAATGACATCTATGTAAATGATGGCAGGGGGAGGGGAAACTGCAATTATGAGGGAGTGATAATGTTAGTGTGTGCTGGCTGGTCAGTTCTTGCGTCAGCATGAATTAATATACTTCCACAACGTGCCATTATCAAATGTGCTTTGTTTGCTTTTTTGTTAGACCTGTGTGTGTGTGTGTGTGTGTGTGTGTGTGTGTGTGTGTGTGTGTGTGTGTGTGTGTTATGCTGCTTCCACTACATTACTCATCAGACTGTTCCACTTCCTGACAACTCAGTGACTGAAGAAATACTTCCTAACATCCTTGTGACTTATGTGAGTCTTCAACTTGTTGCTGTGTCCCATCTCTGAAACATCCTGTCCCTATCCACCTAGTCAAGTTTTCTCAGTATTTTATATGTCGTTTCCATGTCCTGCCTATCCATCCCATCCTCCAGTATCGTCAGGTCGATTCCCTTAACCTCTCTTCGTAGGACATGCCACTTAGCTCCGGGACTAGTATTGTTGCAAACCTTTGCACTTTCTCTAATTGCTTGACCAGGTGTGGGTTTCAAACTGGTGCTGCATACTCTAATATGGGCCTGACGTATACAGTGTACAGTCTTGAACGATACCTTACTGAGGTGATGGAACGCTATTCTTAGGTTTGTCAAGTGCCCATATACTGCAGCGGTTATTTGGTTGATGTGCGCCACAGATGTGCTCTATATTATACTCACCACAAGTTTTTTTTTTCTTGAGTGAGGTTTGCAGTCTTTGGTCCCTTAGCCTGTGCTCTGTCTGCGGTCTTCTTTGCCCTTCACCTATCTTCACGACTTTGCACTTGGTTGGGGTTAAACTTAAGGATCCAGTTGCTGGACCAATCCTGTCCAGATTTCTTTGTAGTCCTGCCTGATCCTCATCCAGTTGAATTCTCCTCATTAGCTTCACATTGTCTGCAAACAGGAACACTTCGGAGTCTATCCCTTCCGTCATGTCATTGACATATACCAGAAACAGCATCGGCCCTGGGACCGACCCCTGGAACCCCGTTCGTCATAGATGCCCACTCTGACAACTCATCACGTAATATGATTCGGTGTTGCCTTCCTGTCAGGAAGGCAACACTATTGCAGTGCCTTTCTTATTATACCCGCCTGATCCTCTAACTTTTGCATTAGTTTCTTGTGTGGAACTATATAGAAAGCCTTCTTGCACTCCAAGAAAATGCAGTCTACCCACCACTGTCTCCTCTGCCTTACTTCTGTCACCTTGTCGTAAAATTTCAGTAGGTTTGTGACACAGGATTTACCTTCCCTGAAACCGTGTTGGTTGTCATGTATAAGCTCGTTCCTTTCTAGGTGCTCCACCACTCTTCTGATAATCTTCTCCATCATTTTGCATGCTATACATGTCAGTGACACTGGTCTGTAGTTTATTGCTGCGTGTCTATCTTATTTCTTAAAAACTGTCCTCCACACCTCAGGTAGTCGCCCTATTTCGATAGATGTGTTGAAGATAATTGATAGTGGCACACACAGAGCCTCTGCTTCCTCTCTCAGGACCCACGGAGAGAGGCTGTACGGCCCCACTGCTTTTGAGGTGTCTAGTTCATTTAGCAGCCTCTTCACCTCCTCCTCGGTTGTGTGTACTGTGTCCAACACTTGTTGGTGTACCCTATCTTTCCGGCTTTGGGGAGTCCTTTCTGTCTCCACTATAAATACTTCCTTAAATCTCATATTGATCTCTTCACATACTTCTCGGTCATTTCTTGTTCACTCTCCTCCTTCCTTCTTCAGCCTGATTACCTAGTCCTTTACTGTTGTTTTCCTCTTGATGTGGCAGTACAACAGCTTTGGGTCGAACTTGGCTTTAGCTGCTATGTCATTTTCGTATTGTTGCTGGGCCTCCCTCCTTGTGCATATTCATTTCGGGCTCTTCGAATACTCTCCTTATTCTCCTGGATCCTATGCCTCCTATACTCTTCCATTCTCTCTTACATTTGTTTTTGGCCTCTCTACACCTCCTGGTGAACCAAAGGCTCGTCCTGGCCTTATCGTTGTCTGTTGCCCTTTGGTACAAACCTCTCCTCTGCTGCCTTGCAAATTGTTGTCACATATTCCATCATCTCATTTACTGATTTCCCTGCCAGTTCTCTGTCCTCTCTCTTGTAGTCTGGTTTTATTCGCTCTGCCCTTCCTGCTTCTCTCTCCACTTGTAACTCCACTATGTATTCAAAGTTCAGAACCACTTGATCACTAACTCCGAGGGGCCTTTTGTATGTGATGTCCTCAATATCTGCATTGCTCAGGGTGAATACTAGGTCCAGTCTTGCTGATTCATCCTCTCCTCTCTCTCTGGCAGTCTCCCTAACGTGTTGATGTATGAGGTTTACCAGTACCACCTCCATCATCTTAGCCCTCCACGTTTCTCGGCCCCCATGTGGCTCCAGGTTTTCAAAGTCAATTTCTTTGTGATTCAAGTCACCCACAACCAGTAGCTTTGCCCTGCCTACATGGACCCTTCTGGCCACTTTGGCCAGTGTGTTAACCATCGCTCTGTTACTCTCATTATATTCTTGTCTTGGCCTCCTGCTATTCTGCGGTGGGTTATACATCACTGCAATTACCACCTTGGAACCTCCAGACTGAAGTGTTCCTATTATGTAGTCTCCTTCTTCTCCTCTATCTCCTCTCTCCAGATCCTCAAAATTCTATTGGTTTTTGATGAGCAGTGCCACTCCTCCGCCCCCTCTGTTTCCTCTGTCTTTCCTCAGGATCTGATACCCAGTTGGAAAGATGGATATCTGTTATCATACTGTGAGTTTGGTTTTTGTGAGAGCTATGGTGTCTGGTGCAGCCTCTTTGATTCTTTCGTGCCTCTCCTCCAACATGTTTGTTATTCCTTCAGCGTTGGTGTACCATACCTTCAGTTTTCTTTCCAACACTCTATTCTGGGGGAGTGGGGGAATCCCACAGCATCTGGCAGGGTGCTGTGGGATTCTGCTGCAGAATGTGGGGCAGGGGCTGTGAGTGTGCATTGTGGTTCATACTGGGATAATATACTTGGCTGTGAGATTCTCAGGGTGGTTCTGTTGGTGTTTGTACTTGTTTCTCTGCCCGGCTCTGACTGTTCTCTGCTGGTTCTGTCCTTGTCTCTCTTTCTAGTCCCTTTCGTTTCTGAGTCCTCTCCCTCAGCTGCTGTCATTCTGTTCTCGTTCTGTCACGGTGTAGGAACATCCTCCTGTATGTTGATGATTCCTTCAACCACGATTTCACCTGCAGGATCCTGTTCCTGACCGTTTCTGTCTTGAACATTAGTTTGACCGGCTGGTTTCTCGCCCTCGAGTACCTCCCTATTCCCTGAAAATTTATTATCTCAGTCATGTCCTCCTCGCCTATTTCTTTGATGATGTTTTCAATCTCGTGTTTTCCTTTTTGCCGTCTTTTATTGTATGTTCTCCCTTCACTCTCCTGAAGCCAATGAATGAAGGCTGACCTTTCCCTCTCCTCCTCCCACAGCCTTTCTCTCCGTTTCTCTGGGTCCCAGTTGTACATAGTCATTGCCTCCCTTGTTATTTCCTGTGACTTTTGGTGGCCTGGTTGTGCCTGTGTGTGTGTGTGTATGTGTATTCACCTAGTTGTGCTCACCTAGTTGTGGTTGAAGGGGTCGAATCACAGTTCCTGGCCCCGCCTCTTCATTGGTCGCTACTGTGTGTGTGTACTCAGTTGTACTCACCTAGTTGTGGTTGTAGGGGTCGATTCATAGCTCCTGGCCCCGCCTCTTCACTGGTCGCTACTGGGTCCCTCTCCCTGCGCCATGAGCTTTATCATACCTCTTCTTAAAGCTATGAATGGATCCTGCCTACACTACATCACTTCCCAAACTATTCCACTTCCCGACGTGTGTGTGTATGTATGCATGTGTGTGTGTGTGTTAGTTACCATTTTGTCCTAGGCACATGTCGATTAGACACTAGGCCTGTTTTATGTATGTGTGTGTGTGTGTGTAACGAAACACTTCGAAATGTTTCGGCCCCGCCGGGAATTGAACCCGGGCCCTCCGTGCGTGAAGCAAGAGCGCTAGCCACCATGCCATCGGGGTGTGTGTATATGTGTGTGTGTGCGTGTGTGTGTGTACTTAACTGTGGGTGCAGGGGTCGAGTCTCAGCTCCTGGTCCCACCTCTCTTCTGGTTGCTACTGGGTTTAGTCTCTCCTTGCTTCATAAAACCTATCATACGTATTCTTAAAGCTGTGAACGTATTCTGCCCGTATTACTTTGCTTCCTAAACACCCTTAGGCTAAAGAAGCACTTCCTAACAGCTTTGTGACTCTTCAGTTCTTGTAACTTCCAGCCGCAACCGTGTGTCCCAGAGACCCTCCTGTCCACCAGGTCAATTCCTCTGAATATTTTATATGTCACATCCGGTCCTTCTGCCCTATAGTGTCTTCAGGTTTAGCTCCTCTACCCTCTCCTCATAGTCTATACGTCATCTCAGCTTCATTACATACTTTACCAGATGCAGGTTCCATACTGGCGCCTCACACTCCAAGATGGACCACTGGTTCCCAGGTGTATTTTTGTATTCTCGCTCTTAATCATTATTCTAGTTTGTAATAAAATTCATCTGCATTTGCAAATGTAGTACAAAATAAATTAGTGAAAAATACCCTATCGTTTAAGTGACTGTGAAGGAGAGTGCTGTTAACGATAATGAATGTCGTTGCTCCTTTCTTTTTCATGCTACAGAGCAGCATGTAGATATACTAAATAGGAGGACCTCTTCAGCAGTGCCAAGCACGGGATTAACCATCGTTTTGATATTCTAGTATAGCCTCTTCCCCTCTCACAAAACCTGATCGGAATGACATTGTTGCTGTACGAACCTCTCTCTTGTAAAAAGAAAGGACTGAAATGGAGTGATTGATTGTATTGTTGATGCCGCTGATCCCGCCTCTCTGCGTGGTTGTTAGTGCTTTGGCTATGGTGGCATCTCTAGGAAAGATTTTGTCTTCTCTAGTAATTATTCTCATAGCTTAAACTGTTTCGGTTTCTTCAGTTTATTCCTGTCACCATCGGGCAACTTTTTCGCTGTCAGCAGAACTTCTGGATGCAACAGAGATCCATACGTTGAAGGAGGTGAATTTGGTTACCCACTTGAGAAAAATTACATGCTGCTTTGATAACTGAAAACTTATAGCCTTTTATGGGTACCGCTAAAGAAACGTTGAGAAACAATAGCAGGTTGCGATATGCCTTGACGGTGTCTGAGTTTCTGAGATGGTATATCTTTTATTTATCTGTATGAGAAGGTCTGTGTGTTGATTTCAGTCTTGTTGATAAGCTGCTTTGGTAGGGGTCCCAGTTGCAAACAACTTAATTGCCAGGAGATATTAGCCACATATTATTTTGCCAGTGGAGCGTTCTGCTGTTATGAGGGCTGACTCGTCTTGCCCTGGAAAGATATGATATGCACTACAAGAGACATGTACCTCTAATCACCTTGTTAGATACACGATATTTTTTGGGCTTTATGGCAAGGAAGTTGCAACATTTGTGATTACTCAATCTGTCTTGCAAGCTTTTGTTGGCGAGGACGATAGGAAACGCTTGTGAGAAGGTGGGATGGACGGGAGTCTTATGTTTGGAAGCGATGAGGCGGGGTCAGGGAAAGAGGCTGCGGTCTTGGTTACAAGGTGGTCCTGTTGTGGTTGATGTGCCTCAGGGAAAGGAAGAGAAGGGAGGGTAAAGGAAGGGTTTTAATACTAGACACGGCGGCCGGCCATACAGTAGCTATATCATGCACTATCTTAGAGAACAGTGCATAAAGCACAAAACAAAATGGGAACCATTCTTGTTGTAAGCATTGAAATGATGTGAGGTGGAAGACATGAGTTGTTTTGTGAAATTCCAACATTTTCTCCTCTTTCTTCTCTTCAAATCTTTTCCCTCTTGCCCTCCTCTTACACTGAAAACCTTTGCTTCCTCAATCCTCCCCTAAATCAATGGCACTGAATGCACGAACAATTTGTTTTTTATTAACAGAAGAAATTTTCAGGTATTCACATACAGCTGTGTTGATATTAATAGTGGTGAGCCTCGTTAAGTAAAGTTATCTTGTTAAATCCATGCATAGAGATGCTCATCTCCTGTTCGTCACAGAGTTGCCGGAAAATAAAATCCTATAATAATATATAAGAAATATGTGAATTTCTTTATCTTTTGGTCCCAAAGTAATTAAAAGAACAGCAACTTGGTTTATAAGGAAGCAGTTATTGAAGAAAAAATGGGTTTCTAACCCAAAAGGTTAGCATCGCAAGATAACCAAGTGAAGCCACTCTATCTGTCTTGTTTCCATTGGTAGTTCATTGATCCACTTTTGCAAGGCGCACAAGAGTCGGCTAACACACACACACAGGTCAGCTGCAAGAATATTGCGTACAGTAGCATATTTGTGGGAGAATTCTGACAAACTGGACAGAGTCTAGCAACGAGCGTTGCTAGACTCACAAAAGTTTAATAGACACAGTGAACGGAAAAAAAAATTGAGATAAGATGAGTACTGTATATTTTGACCTATCACTGATGTGCTCTTCACCTGTGAGAGGAAGAAATATAGACAACTGATTTTACAGTATCTTTTGTTTTATTGCTCTCATGTGGAAAATAAAAGTCAGAATTCAGTGGCTGGAACAATTCACAACTAACCCACAAATCAGAGGCAAATCCCTAGATGATACTTCGGCTAGCCATGAAAGATTATCAAATGACTTGAAAATGGTCGAGGGCAAACCTATCGTTGTCTTGAGACACGTCTTGAAAGAAGTCTTTATATGGGTTCCTTTGTGCCGCTGACAATTGTTGATTACACTTATTTTGTTGGATATATATATATATATATATATATATATATATATATATATATATATATATATATATATATATATATATATATATGCAAAAAGATTACAGTAAACAGGTGATATCAAAATATGCAAGACAACCACTATGAAAAATAGAGGAATTCAAGCGCTTTCGTGACTACTCACATTATCAAGGAACTATAAAGGAAACATGACAAGAAGGCTATAAAGGGAGAATCACCTCACAGTCACATCACACTAACAAAGACAACACCTCACAGTAGCGTAACATCGCTACTTCACAGAGTCGTGTGATGTTACGCTACTGTGAGTGTTGTCTTTGTTAGTGTGATGTGACTGTGAGGTGTATTCTGCCCTTTATAAGCCTTCTTGTCATGTTTCCTTTTATAGTTCCTTGAAAATGTGAGTAGTCACGAAAGCGCTTGGAATTCTTCTATTTTTTCATAGTGGTTGTCTTGCATATATATATATATATATATATATATATATATATATATATATATATATATATATATATATATATATATATATATATATATATATATATATATATATATATATTATTTTTATTAACACATCGGCCGATTCCCACCAAGGCAGGGTGGCCCGAAAAAGAAAAACTTTCATCATCATTCACTCCATCACTGTCTTGCCAGAGGGGTGCTTCACACTACAGTTATAAAACTGCAACATTAACACCCCCTCCTTCAGAGTGCAGACACTGTACTTCCCATCTCCAGGACTCAAGTCCGGCCTCCCGGTTTCCCTGAATCCCTTCATAAATGTTACTTTGCTCACACTCCAACAGCACGTCAAGTATTAAAAACCATTTGTCTCCATTTACTCCTATCATGCTTGCTGATAGGAGTATATATATATATATATATATATATATATATATATATATATATATATACGTCGTGCCGATTAGGAAAAACTTGCGATTTTGGCTTAAATAGCAACGCTCTTCTTGCCATATAAGACAAGCGAAAATTTGTGTATGCAATAATTTCGCAAAAATCATTCTGAACCTAACGAAAAAAATATATTTCATTGTGTTTGTTTATTATTAAATTATTGTAAACGAATCTAAAATATATTTAGCTGAGTTGGGCTAAATTAAATTGCGATTGTTATAATATATAAGAGAAAATTTTAGAAAGGACTTAATTTTAAATGAGTTATTGCTAATTGACCAGTTTTACCTATTAGGCACGACATATACATATTAAATCTGTTGTACCATATTATGTAATAAAATATATCTATTGGTAAAAAACAATGAAAAAATGGGTTGGGAGGGGAAGTGGAATATTCAAATGGCTTCAGGAAGAAATCCAAATATTCTTCCTTGAAGCCTTTTTATCCACTTTTCCGGGGCTATGAGTCCCACAATTTGCACCAGTGGTGGACCCCATCCTATATATATGTCGTGCCGATTAGGTAAAACTTGTTATTTTGGCTTAAATAGCAACGCTCTTCTTGCCATATAAGACAAGTGAAAATTTGTGTATGCAATAATTTCGCAGAAATCATTCTGAACCTAACGAAAAAAAATATATTTCATTGTGTTTGTTTATTATTAAATTATTGTTAACGTATCTAAAATATATTTAGTTGGGTTTGGCTAAATTAAATTGCGCTTGTTGTAATAAGGTTAGGTAGGTTTTCAAAGTTTCTCTTGGTTGAAAATTATAAATTTTTACATTAACATAAATTAAAAAAAAAATATTTTTAAACGTATAAGATAAATTTTTAGAAAGGACTTAATTTTAAATGAGTTCTTGCTAATTGACCAGTTTTCCCTAATCGGCACGACTATATATATATATATATATATATATATATATATATATATATATATATATATATATATATATATATATATATATATATATGTGTGTGTGTGTATATATATTTTTATTATTATTTTTTCAACAAGTCGGCCGTCTCCCACCAAGGCAGGGTGACCCAAAAAGAAAGAAAATCCTCAAAAAGAAAATACTTTCATCATCATTCAACACTTTCACCACACTCATACATAATCACTGTCTTTGCAGAGGCGCTCAGATACGACAGCTGAGAATAGTCCCTCCCAGCTGTCACTATCCCAGACCCCTCCTTTAAAGTGCAGGCATTGTACTTCCCATTTCCAGGACTCAAGTCCAACTAAATCAATTAACTGGTTGCCCTGAATGCCTTCACAAAATGTTACCCTGCTCACACTCCAACAGCTCGTCAAGTCCCAAAAACCATTCGTCTCCATTCACTCCTATCTAACACGCTCACACATGCTTGCTGGAAGTCCAAGCCCCTCGCCCACAAAACCTCCTTTACCCCCTCCCTCCAACCTTTTCTAGGACGACCCCTAACCGCCTTCCTTCCCCTACAGATTTATACGCTCTCCAAGTCATTCTTCTTTGATCCATTCTCTCTAAATGACCAAACCACCTCAACAACCCCTCTTCAGCCCTCTGACAAATACTTTTAGTAACTTCACTCCTTCTCCTAATTTCCACATTCCGAATTTTCTGCATAATATTTACACCACACATTGCCCTTAGACAGGACATCTGTACTGCCTCCAGCCTCCTCCTCGCTGCAGCATTTGCAACCCATGCTTCACACCCATATAAGAGTGTTGGTACCACTATACTTTCGTACATTCCCTTCTTTGCATCCATGGATAACGTTTTTTGTCTCCACAGATACCTCAACGCACCACTCACTTTTTTTCCTTCATCAATTCTATGGTTAACCTCATCCTTCATAAACCCATCCGCTGACACGTCAACTCCCAAATATCTGAAAACATTTACTTCTTCCATAATCCCTCTCTCCAATGTGATATCCAAATTTTCTTTATTTAAATCGTTTGATACCTTCATCACCTTACTCTTATCTATGTTCACTTTCAACTTTCTACCTTTACACACTCTCCCAAACTCGTCCACTAACCTTTGCAACTTTTCTTTAGAATCTCCCATAAGCACAGCATCTTCAGCAAAAAGTAACTGTGTCAACTCCCATTTTGCATTTAATTCCCCATAATTTAATCCCACCCTTCTCCCCAACACCCTAGCATTTACTTCTTTTACAACCCCATCTATAAATATATTAAACAACCATGGTGACATATATATATATATATATATATATATATATATATATATATATATATATATGTGTGTGTGTGCGTGTGTGTGTGTACTCACCTATTTGTGGTTGCAGGGGTCGATTCATAGCTCTTGGCCCCGCCTCTTCACTTATTGCTACTAGGTCCTCTCTCTCCCTGCTCCATGAGCTTTATCAAACCTCGTCTTAAAACTATGTATGGTTCCTGCCTCCACTATGTCGCTTTCTAGGCTATTCCACTTCCTGACAACTCTATGACTGAAGAAATACTTCCTAACATACCTTTGACTCATAGGAGTCTTCAACTTCCAATTGTGACCCCTTGTTTCTGTGTCCCCTCTCTGGAACATCTTGTCTCTGTCCACCTTATCTATTCCTCGCAGTATTTTATATGTCGTTATCATGTCTCCCCTAACCCTCTTGTCCTCTAGTGTCGTCAGGCCGATTTCCCTTAACCTTTCTTCGTAGGACAATCCCCTTAGCTCTTGGGACTAGTCTTGTTGCAAACCTTTGCACTTTCTCTAATTTCTTGACGTGCTTGACCAGGTGTGGGTTCCAAACTGGTGCTGCATACTCCAGTATGGGCCTGACGTATATGGTGTCTTGAATGATTCCTTAGTGAGGTATTGGAACGCTATTCTTAGGTTTGCCAGCCGCCCGTATGCTGCAGCAGTTATCTGATTGATGTGTGCCTCAGGAGATGTGCTCGGTATTATACTCACCCCAAGATCTTTTTCCTTGATTGAGGTTTGCAGTCTTTGGCCACCTAGACTATACTCTGTCTGCGGTCTTCTTTGCCCTTCCCCGATCTTCATGACTTTACATTTGGCAGGGTTAAATTGAAGGAGCCAGTTACTGGACCAGGCTTGTAACTTGTCCAGGTCTCTTTGTAGTCCTGCCTGATCCTCGACTGTGTGTGTGTATGTGTGTGTGTGTGTGTGTGTCGTGCCATATAGGTAAATCTTGCGATTTTGGCTTAAATATCAACGCTGTTTTTGTCGAGTAAGGCAAGTGAAAATTTGTGTATGCAATAATTTCGCAAAAATCGTTCTGAACCTAACGACAAAAAAAATATTTAATCGAATTTGTGTATTATTAAGTTATTGTGAACTTATCTAAAATACATTTAGTTGGCTATGGCTAAATTAAATTGCGCTTGTTATGATAAAGTTAGGCAAGTTTTCTAAGGTTCTTTTAACATAAATGAAAAAAATACAAGTTAATGACTGCTATGTCTTTAGATGCACTAAACTCTTGCACAAGCAGGCGCTGAATTCTTTGTGTACACATTATAAATATTATTAATACAGTGATGGGGAAACAGTTAACCTCTTGATTCAAGAAAAAAAGGAAGGTAGCGCCAATTCTTTGGATCAAGAGCCCTTCACCGACATCAAGGCACCCCCTCCGAAGAGGCAAAGGATAAAGAGGAGAATGCAATTTAAATAATGTTCACAAATGAGCCACATATAATAGTTTATATTAACACTGTAGTTATTAGTTAAAGGTTAACGAAGAGGGTGATGCCCCGACAACATCAAGAAGAGGGTGATGCCCCGACAACATCAAGAAGAGGGTGATGCCCCGACAGCATCAAGAAGAGGGTGATGCCCCGACAACATCAAGAAGAGGGTGATGCCCCGACAGCATCAAGAAGAGGATGATGCCCCGACAGCATCAAGAAGAGGGTGTTGGTCCAAAAAGAGAGTGATGTCCCATCAACATTGTGAGGAGGATGTTAAGCCACAAAGAATGTGATGTCCCAACATCGAGAAGAGGATGTTGATCCACAAAGTAGGTGACTGACGTCAGTGGTACTTCCGGATAGTCGCTATCTACCAGCGACTATCATTAATGCTAGTATGTTGCTGTACTGTTCCAGTATATTTACCGCATTGTTCTTATGTGTTGGAAATATAAACACTTAATCAGTAAAATGTGATCCTTTATTGACAACGTTTCGCCCACACAGTGGCTTTATCAAGTCACAAACAGATCTACCTGGGTGAAAGGTACGTGAGGATTTAGTCAGGTGGAGAATGCTGCATGTGACAATCTTGAAAGTAGGGTGATAGAGTCTAGAACCTTGGGTAGCTTTAAAAAGAGATTGGATAAGGTACCCAAGGTTCTAGACTCTGTCACCGTACTTGGAAGCATTCTCCACCTGACCCAGCATTCTCCACCTGACCCAGCATTCTCCACCTGACCCAGCATTCTCCACCTGACCCAGCATTCTCCACCTGACCCAGCATTCTCCACCTGACCCAGCATTCTCCACCTGACCCAGCATTCGCCCACTGTGTGGGCGAAACGTTGTCGATAAAGGATCACATTATACTGCTTATGTGTTTATATTTCCATACATCTGATATATTGGAAGGTTGCGTCACTGAGCAAAATACAACTGATGTATTGGAAGGTTGCGTCACTGAGCAAAATACAACTGATGTATTGGAAGGTTGCGTCACTGAGAAAAATACAACTGATGTATTGGAAGGTTGCGTCACTGAGCAAAATACAACTGATGTATTGGAAGGTTGCGTCACCGAGCAATACCTAACTAATTACTATTAATTGGTTGGCAATTATTGCAAGGTAGTTAGCAATTATTGTTAAAAACTGATGCAAATATGATCGCCATCCACCTCCACTCCCCACCCCCATCCCAACCATCCCCTCACCTACCATCCCCCTCCCCTACCAACCACTTCCCCTATCATACCCCTCTTGTTCATTCGTCCTCTACCATCTCCTCCAATGCCCATCCCACCCTACCATTCCCTCTCATGTTCATTCCTCCTCAACCATCCCCTCTCATGTTCAACCCTGAAATGTTCAACCCTCTCATGTTCAACCCTGAAATGTTCAACCCTCTCATGTTCACTCCTACCATGTTCAACTGTCTCAAATTTGCCTATACCATGTTCACCCATACCATGTTCATCTCTCTCATGTTTACCCCTACCATGTTCAACCCTCTCATGTTCAACCCTGCCATGTTAAACCCTGCCATGTTCAACCCTGCCATGTTCAACCCTCTCATGTTCACTACTGCCATGTTCACTCCTACTATGTTCAACCCTCTCATGTTCACCCCTATCATGCTTAACCCTCTCATGTTCAACCCTCTCATGTTAACCCTGGCATGTTCAACCCTCTCATGTTCACTCCTGCCATGTTCACTCCTACCATGTTCAAGCCTCTCATGTTCACACTTACCATGTTCAACCCTCTAATGTTCAACCCTGCCATGTTCAACCCTCTCATGTTCACCCCTACCATGTTCAACCCTCTCATGTTCACCCTTACCAAGATCAACCCTGTCATTTTCAACCCTCTCATGTTCACCCCTATCATGCTTAACCCCCTCATGTTCAACACTCTCATGTTTAACCCTGGCATGTTCAATTCTCTCATGTTCACTCCTACCATGTTCACCCCCACCATGTTCAACCCTCTCATGTTCACCCTTACCATGTTCAACCCCCTCATGTTCAACCCTGAAATATTCAACCCTGTCATGTTCAACCCTGAAATGTTCAACCCTCTCATGTTCACTCCTACCATGTTCAACCCTCTCATGTTCACTCCTACCATGTTCAACCCTCTCATGTTCACTCCTACCATGTTCAACTGTCTCAAATTTGCCTATACCATTTTCACCCCTACCATGTTCAACCCTCTCATGTTCACCCTTACCATGTTCAACCCTCTCATGTTCAACCCTCTCATGTTCAACCCTGAAATGTTCAACCCTGAAATGTTCAACCCTCTCATGTTCAACCCTCTCATGTTCACTCCTACCATGTTCAACTGTCTCAAATTTGCCTATACCATGTTCACCCATACCATGTTTATCTCTCTCATGTTTACCCCTACCATGTTCAACCCTCTCATGTTCAACCCTGCCATGTTCAACCCTGCCATGTTCAACCCTCTCATGTTCACTCCTGCCATGTTCACTCCTACCATGTTCAAGCCTCTCATGTTCACACTTACCATGTTCAACCCTCTAATGTTCAACCCTGCCATGTTCAACCCTCTCATGTTCACCCCTACCATGTTCAACCCTCTCATGTTCACCCTTACCAAGTTCAACCCTCTCATGTTCAACCCTCTCATGTTCACCCCTACCATCTTAACCCCTACAATGTTCAACCTTCTCATGTTCACTCCTACCATGTTCAACCCTCTCATGTTCATTCCTACCATGTTCAAGCCTCTCATGTTCACCCTTACCATGTTCAACCCTCTAATATTTAACCCTCTCATATTCAACCCTGCCATGTTCAACCCTACCATCTTCAACCCTCTCATGTTCACTCCTACCATGCTTAACCCTCTCATGTTCAACCCTCTCATGTTGACTCCTACCATGTTCAACCCTCTCATGTTCACCCCTACCATGTACACCCCTACCATATTCAGCCCTGTCATGTTCACCCTAACTATGCTTACCCTTCTCATGTTCGCCCCTCCAATGCTCCCTTCCCTGTAAATCCCTTCTCTTTCTACTCTTGTCAACCCGTTCCCTGTCGAATCCACTGGCTATCCACTAGCTTCTCTTCAAACACCCTTCTCTGTCCAGGCTGTCCTTTGTCCATCTCCTTTCCTGTACCTGTCCACCGCTACCCTGATCACTCCCTCCCCCGTCAACTCCTACACTTATACATCCCCTCTCATGTCTGCTCCCTCTCATGTCCACCTTCTCTCCTGTCTTCACCTTCCAATGTCTATCCTCTCTCCTGTCTGCACCTTCCAATGTCTACCCTCTTTCCTGTCTGCACCTTCCAAAGTCTACCCTTTCTCCTGTCTGCACCTTCCAATGTCTACCCTCTCTCCTGTCTGCACTTTCCAATGTCTACCCTCTCTCTCTTGTCTGCTCCGTCTCACATCCATCCCCCTTTCCAGTGCGCCTCCTCGTCTGCCTACAACCTCCCCGTGTTCTCTCCCTCTCCTGCTAGCATCTTGTGATGTTTCCGTAAAAACCCCACTGACTGTGAGCGTCCTTACACTCAGTGTTATCTTCTGAATATTTCTGAATACACTTCTAGGTCTATCCCCTGCAAGCCTAGTCATCATGTGAGCCGTAGCACATCACATAAGGCTGCCATCACAAGTGTTTTCGTAAATAAGTATAGATGATACGGGGCGCCTTAAAAGATAATATTTTCCACTAAACACTATACCAGAGTTACTTCCTGTGGGTGAAATTTAAATTAAATTGATTAAATTTTTATTTCTTTGCATATCGTACAATATGTGATTTACATGTTATAAAATATTGTTAGGTACAAAGAAAGCCACTAACATGCCTGAGGATTTCGGATAAACATATATGAGAGGGAATTGAGGACGGGGTAAATTGTAAATTTTTCTTATCATGCAATCTTTAACCCGCATGAAGAAGTGTGATACATTTATAAAGCCGATTTCAAGGGTCATCCTCTGAGAACAATCGAAGTTCTGGGATTCTGAAAGCGAATGCAAGTTAACGGCCGTTTCTACACTCATCCCCACCTATATACCTCCTGCCTATAGCTATGAGAATACCCCCACACATTCTGGGTTATTTATACCTACTGTAGCCGCCTAGTTTACTACGTCAACATTGCCTCGTGGCCACATGTGTCCTCTCCAAGCCAAGTTAATTACGCAAAGCCAGCAACCAGACTACTGTTAGCTGTTTTAAATATCTATTGTTGAAATTCAGGTATTATCTTGGAAAAAGAGTGATATTTTAATATTAAAACGCAAACCTAAAGCCCATCCCATATTACACTCCTTCCCTGTATTCAACTTCCCACATCCTCATCCTCTTCCTTCATTCCCTGATCTCATCCTCCACTACCCTCATCCTTTACTACCCTCATCCTTCACTACCCTCAGCCTTCCCTACTCTCAGCCTTTTTTGTTCTCATTCCTTACCCTCATTATCTGCTTTCAATCCTTACTTACATCATCCCCTGCTCTCATCCTCACCATCCTCTATTCTACATATTCGCTGTCTTTATCCTAACTTGATCTTATCTTCCCCTGCTCTAAAATTTCCCTTTTTTCATTTTTCCCTGCCCTCGTTAACCCCTTTTTTCATTACTTCCTGTCCTCATATTCTTCTGCCCTCGTACTTCCCTGTTGTTCTAATCTCCCTCTGCTCCCCCATTCCCTTGCCATTAGGATCCCCTGCCCTCATCATCCCCTGCCCTCATCATCCCCTGCCCCCATCATCCCCTGCCCTCATCATCCCCTCCCCCATCATTCCCTGCCCTCATCATCCCCTGTCATCATATTCCCCTGCCCTCATCATCCCCTGCCTTCATTATCCCATGCCCTCATTCTCCCTTGTATCCATACTCCTCTTCCTGCCCTCAGTCTCCCCTAACCTCATCTTCCATGTCCTCTCATCCTCCGCTGACCTGCTTCTCCTCAGACCTTATATTACCCTGCCGTAATCCTCCAATGCCTTCTTCCTACCAGTTCCTCACCTTCGCTAATCCTACTCTGTCCTCATACTCTCCTCATTCGCCTCTGTTCGCATCCTTACTTTCATCCTCCCTTGTCCTCATCCCCCTATTCCATCCTTTTCCTCCTCTGTCCTCATTCACCTCCTACATTCATCCGGGTCTCCCAATGGACGACCAGATACAATTTTTTAGTAACATAACACTCGTACTAAAAGAGACATCGTCATTGGTTTCGTCTTCAGAGGAATGTAAGAACATTTGCAAGTATTTACACTCCTCCAGTTTCCACTACATTTTTTTCTCTGACTGCAGGAAGCTTGTCTAGTGCATTACCATCACAGCCACACGAGGACGTTCACCAGCCAGGTATGTCATTCGGACAGTTTGCGAAGTGGCAAATAACGTGGCCCAGGTTCTCCCTAATCACATACTGAATGTGGCCACCAGCTCCTCACTCACCATTCAAGACTTCGTATAGAAAAAGAATATCAGCGTAGTTGAAGCCAGTGCGGGAATGTATTTCAACTTCGTAAAAATGGTACATGATACCGACAAGTATTTGGAAAAAGACATTAAATATAAACACTAGGACATTTACTTGGAAAAAATATGGTCGTGCGAATTAGTTACAAATATTCATGCAGAAGAGACAACCTAGTTGACACTTGTGTGGTTCACCACAACTCACAACAACTGACGAAGTGTAAAGAAGCCAGGTTGTTGCTAAAGGAGAAAGACTTGTATGAAAGTATCTAGCTAGAGGAAGCCTTAATTAATTGACTTGCCCAACATAGTTATTCAAAACTCCAGTAGAATTAACATATCTGGCATCCTGGCTAGACTGATGCTTCATTGCCGCCACCAACTGGTGCTTCATGCAACGGAGCCTGTCTTCACAGAAAATGACCACGTTTGATTATTATATATATATATATATATATATATATATATATATATATATATATATATATATATATATATATATATATTAGCAGAATGAGAATTTGTTTTTGCCATAAATCAACGGAAATCACTCTGAACATAACAAAAATTATATATAATTGATTTTAAGTAATATTAAATCCATTTAATTTGATCCTTGCTATACGTAGCAGAATTTAGCTAAAAAAAAAAAAACGCTAGTTTAGGTTAGGTGAGGTTTCGAAGTTAGGTTCGGTTCAAAAATAAAGCATTTTATATCATTGTCAATGAAGAAAATAAGCCCTTGAGCTAAGGGGCATGTCCTACGTGAAGAGGTTAAGGGAACTGAACACTGGGGGAGAGGAGGGTTAGGAGGGGCATGATAACAACCTATAAAATACTGAGGAGAGTTGGACAGGGCCAGAATGTTTCAGAGATGGGACACAGCAATAAAGGGACACAAATGAAAGTTAAAAACTCAGATGAGCTATAGGGATGTTAGGAAGTATTTCTTCAGCCTTAGAGTTTTCAGGAAGTGGAACAATCTGAAGAGTGAAGTAGTGGAGGCAGGATCCATACATGGCTTTAAGAAGAGGTACGATAATGCTCTTTGAGCAAGGAGATAGTGGACCTAGTAGCGACTAGCAAAGAGGCCTGGTCAGGAGTTGTAACTCGACCCCTGCAACCAGTGCCGGATTTAGATGGAGAGGCCCAGGGCTATTCCACTTGTGAGGGGCCCCTCCCAGGGGGCCTTCCCAGTCCCCCACCCTCACCACTAGAGGAAGATGGAAGAGAAGTTTTAAACAAAATTCAGAGAAGCCGAGGAGGAGGATGGGTGTTTGAAATTCCGCAATTCAAAATTCCTCCTCTAAAGGAAATACGATATTAGTGTTAAATACTGTAGTGATTGAATGAAAAAAAAACCATTAATTTTAAAATTAATACTGTGAAAAACTTTTACAATAACCGAATTTTGTAGATATTTTGTGGAATAAGGAGGATTTTTTTTAAAAATTAAATTGTAAATTTACTTTCAAATTCTTTAAATTACATATTAAGAAATTAAGGAACTACAAATACACTAAGACTAAAAATGTTCTTTTTAGCCTTCCTCACAGCAAAATCATCTAAAATTTCATCAAAATAAGTTTGTTACTTTCAATGCACAGAATGCTCGCTGCTGACAACCTCTCTTGAGACATTGTGACCTTTGCATGATGCTCAAGCCCATCAAAATCTCCAATTTTGCTTAAAAAATCCTTAAATGAACTGTACAAACATACACAAGTACTGAGTAACAGTTCTGATTTCTGAATGGCTTTGCTGAACTTGTAAAAATGACCTAACACACGGGTCCAAAAAAGCAGCATATATACAAATTCCAGTTTTCTATTTTCTGCAAATGATTGTTAGCATGAAGCCTGGTATCACCCTTCCCATTAACATCAGAGTACAAATGACTGAGGACTTCAGTGATAGCACTGTAACTTTCCAAAGTAGCTTATGTGGCTTTTGCATGTGCCTCCCATCTAGTGTCTGACAAATATTTAGGCCCTTTTGACTAAGGATGCAAAAATGATTTCTTTGATAATGCCAAAACAGTTGACTACATCAAGGCAGCAATAGACAGCCGAACGGCCCACCAAATTTAAAGAGTAATATGTTCATGGAATACGTCTTGCAAATTTGATTTTTCGATGACTTTTTGCCGCATAGCAGCCATGTTGGCATTGTCTTAAGACTGCCCTCGGCATCTTCTAAAGTCTGTTTCAAGCTCAATAGTGAAATAGTTAACACTAAATCAGCCATGCCTTCTCCTGAGTGGTCTTTTACCTCAAGGAAAGTTAAAAATCTCAGTGGGTAAAACGTCTTCGGGTAATACATATCTGATAATTAAAGTCACCTGATAAGTATTTGAAATATCAGGGGTGGAATCCACTCCTGATATTTCAGCCTTTTTCACATCAACCAGAATTGCGTTCTCAACTTTTTTTTGCCATGAGTTGAATTATTTCCTCACATACAGTTTTTGACAAGTAAGAGGGAATTCCTGATCTGGAATTTCTTTACCGATTGATATGAGCGAGTAAAAATAGATCAGATTTTGCTACTAGTTCTAAAATACCAAGATAATTGCCGTTATTTGGAGATCCAGATTTGTCATTGTCTCCTCTGAATGGTAAGCCTCGTCCTGCAAGAATGCATATTACAGCGATAATTCTCTCCATGACATGACGCCAGTACTGCTCTTCTGCTTTTATTTGTTCCTCTAACTTTGAAGTTAACGTTTACCCTCTCTTCCTTGTTAGGTAGGTCAACATGGCATTCCTCTGTACTTCTCTGAGTTTTCATAAGATTGGAGTTTTGCCAATCATCAAACCCTTCATAAGCTAAAGTTGTAGCAGAAGATGCAAGGTTTGGAAAGAGTTTACAAACAATGCAATAAATCCTGCCTTTTGAGGGAGAATACACAAGCCACTCTCGGTTGTTTCCCTATTGACTTTTGTTGAGTAAAGCGGAGCTTTTATTAAAAACATGGAAGGCTTTTTGTACACTTGCTTAGAATTAGAAAATGGTCCACAACGATGCTAAACATGAGAGCCCTTCTCTACCCAATATAATACTTCCTCATGTGATAATTCTGTCCACAAACCAGCTTCTGTTATAGTAGATGTTTTTCGCATCATCAATATCTGCGTCTGGAATAGCTTGGACTTGGCTTACCTTACCAGGTGTGTGCTGAAATTTCTGACTATCCACATTATTTGTTTTGTGGTTCTTTAGCCTCTCTCTGTCCGGTAAGTGACTCCTGAATTAGTTCTATATTTTTCATTTCGAGACGGCATCATGGCAGCTTCCTCATAATCAGCTTTCTGTTCCGCGTCTTGCTTCGCTGCTTTTGTTTCAGGGAGGTTTTCTTCTGGTTGAATGCTAGTAGTTGGTTGGATAGCTCCACCACATTGATTTCCATGTGTTAGTATGTGCTTCAGCGCTGGCACTTGTTGCTTCTGTCAGTGGCTGATGCAAGAAAGCAGTGATTGGTCTTAACTTCTTTACCATATCATTTTCAAGTGTCTTTCTCTTGCGCTTGCTACCACCACTTTGAACTCGTTTACTCAAGCTCAGATTAGAATCTGAAAATAAAAAAGTAAAATTAATCTTCAACAGTTATTAGAAAGGAAAAAATGATGGGGCGTTCTCACAAAATGGCGTCCACTTCAGTGAAGAAAAAATAAAAAAATGAACTTTTTTCTGTATAATATTTGGGCATTTTTTTCTTAAAGAATTATTCCTTATTGACAAATACATTGCAAAATCTGAAATAAATCTTTTTCTAAAAACCATTTACAATGTGAGTATGCTTCTTCCTATCGTTAACAAAGACACTACAAATCAGCGTAGTTTTATTACTAACCTGAAGGATGAAAATGGCAACGTCTTCTGCGGCTCTGAAGATTCTTGCACAGCTTTGTTTTCAATCTATCTCACTGCTTTCCTGGAAGGACGAAATCAATACAGAAATCAATGATAGTGTCGAGTTATTGGCTTAAGACAGTATTATTCTGAAATGTAGTGCAAGGAACATTATTGAAGGGTTGTTTAGATATTACAGCAAGTTATGACAGCATGTGTGAAAAATATTATATACCTTGGCCAGAGGGTTCCTAAATTTTGAGGCCCCCTAGTCTTCAGTCTGGAAAGCCTATAGGTAAATCCGGCACAGGATGCAACCACAAACTAGTGTGTACAAATAGGTGAGTGTGCGCGCATACGCACGCACAGAAACACACACACACACGCACGCACGCACACACACACACACACACATACACACACACACACACATACACACATACACACACACTATATCACAGCATAGTACACATACAACAGAGCAGTTGACACCTTGTATGTTCATGTAACGATCACAAGGGTTCATCCGTCTTACACGTAAGTTCTTTTGACATCCGTGTAGGTTCATGTGTATACGTTCATGTGACATCTGTGATTGTTAATATAGCATTCCTGTGTGTTCACTGAACATCTATATTGCACCTGCTTAAGGGCATGCAGCAAGCTGAGCCGCCTTCTTACATTTATATTTTTCTAGTCTTGCCTTTATCTTTGCTTAATTATATTTTTCATTTGTCAGTTTACAAACATAATGTAAAAAAAAACATGAAGGAAATATTTCAATTACTGAGGAGATAAATATTTACTAAAAGTCTCCAGTAGTGACGTATATTATTGTGAACCAGGAGAATTGTAGTTTACCAATATTTATAGAGTTCTTATTGTATGCAGACTCATAAGTGTTATTAATGATCTGTTTTGTTCATTTATTGGTCTGAAGAAACAAATTAATGAACGTTTAAGGGCTCATTACTAGAGACAATTTTTCATGTTCAATCCTTTACCAGGCGGGGGTTAAGGGCAATGTTCTTTGGCTTGCTAATGCATTGATGGAATGAAATGCTGAAGCAGGAAAATAATTTTTTACCGGACTAAAGTAGAATCATATTAATAGGAAAAGTGAATGTAGAACAGACAGCTCATTTTTACTGACACTTTCCAACCTTTGTACGGAATATTTTAAAAGTAATTCAGTAGACCTTCGATTATCCGGCAGTGTTGGCAACGAAGACGATATGCTAGATTTCCGTCTGTATAAGAACATATTTTTATACATGTACAACTTTTTTTGAACTCTGTTTTAATAATTTTTAATAATATTTCTTGATATTTCGTTATAATTACGTATGTTTTCATAAGAACAACAATGATAAAAACTATATTCAGTGGTGGAAAATCCTTCGATTTGTTTTCGATTTAGTGGTTAAGCTTAAAGCAAAAAGAAAACAGTTACCGGAAAGAAAAAAATATGTTTTATGATCGATTTATATCAAAATAAATATGAACATTCTACACCTGCAACATAAAACATTTATAATAATAAAACGATTTCGATAAACAACGCTAAGAAAAACTGACCCAAAAAAAAAAAAACTCTAAATGACCTTATTTCCTAATCGTTCCAATTCATTTTCATAAAATGATTGGTGATTGTTGGAGAGGTAATCTGGACCAAGCTAATCCTTTTTCACTTAAAACAAAAAGTTAAAAGACGGGATAATTGTCGAAAATTTATATTTATTTTTCTTGCCTTATCTCCGGCATGAAATGCTGGACTTACAAATAGAAAGAGTTATTAAATATAAATTTTATCTGATACTCTCCAATGTATATAGTTCGTAAATGAATGTGTCAAGTCAAGCTGCTTTATTGCCAGCATTTTTTATTTATTGTTTTACCTATTGAGGGCAAATGTTTATAAAAGTAATAATATTTTCGAAATACAATATGTGTTTTTCGTAAAAGAACAAATTTGCAACAAAAGGTTCACAGTCAACCATAAAACAGCACACTCTCAATCACTGTGATTGCGAAAATGAAGGGGCGGTCAGACTACCTCAGTGCACTGCTACCCAGGAATGTTATAATGAGTTGCACACGTGTGCTTGATCACTATGTTAGAGAGGGGCTAGGCTAAATTGACAGTCCTGCTAGGAGGAATAGGAACTGTAGTCATAATTAGAGCTTCTGAACACTTTCTGCTGGTGTTGGGTTCTGACCATTTTCAGCTTATAAGATGTGAGACAGTGTTTCTATACACCTTTGGTGTGGCAGCTGTGCTTGTGCTCGTTAACAGAAGTCTTAAGGTAGGTCTTTCCTTGTTGCTTCTGTTACCAGGTATTGTATATGCACCCGTGGAATGCTTGTTTCTGTTGCACAACTTTCGTCTTTGGACTGATCCTGCCCCGTGGGCAGGATCAGTCTTTTGTAGATATTTCTTTAAGGAAGTATTGGGATAACTCTTTTCTACATACTAAAATATAGTGAAGACTCTAGACAGTTTTATGTTTAGTTTATGATCTCTGCTTGATACTCTTTTCCCTCAGATCTCCAGAAAGAAACGTTTTATGCCACCAATTTGTTAAAGAAACTAACAAATTAACACCTACAGAGCCAAATAAAAAAATAATTCTTTGTCTAAGCAAGATTCCCCAGTGTTCATAAATTGATTTGAGACATTCTCAAGTTACAACATGGAAACCGCAAGGATCTTTTCATTCATAAAATTGTTATTTTTTTTACACTTACATCCCAATAACAATCCAAAACTTCCTCTATGAAATACACACCAGAGTTAGAAATATGAAATCAGTCAAAAGAAACGTTCACATGTTATCGCACATAAACCACCTTAGAGGAAGAATAACACTTCTGACAGGAATCTACAAAATAATGTGAAATTTAAAATACTATGAGGAAAATAATATTAAATGAATTAAGCGCCTTCATGGCTGGCACATTCTGAAGTTAAGCCGTGTCTCCACTCAACACGAGAAGAAATGCTGACTCAAACTCTGAATTACATTTTTACTTGTTTATATCTGGAAAATATTTTCTCTGCATGAAGAGTGGATGGGCACTGAACGTCCATTAATGTCACAAATGATAGCACAGTGCTGCAGGTGCTCCCAGTCTGGCAGGTGCTGAGATATTTAATGTAAGAGAACACTCATTAAGGGACTCCATGATGTGCTCATGATCGCAAGGGAACACCTGCCAGAAGCGAGGTAGGAGAGGATTTTTCACGTAATTCTAAAATAAATTATTAAACAGAAGTAGTTAGCCAGGACACCCAAGTGTAGGAGATGTCTCTTATTCATGTACTTGTCGGTTTTTATATTATTAATACAAAGATTAAAGACTCATTTTATCAAACCCTCAATGAGAAAAATCAGAGATTTGCTTCCAAAACTAATCCCAGAACTACGAGAATTGGATAAAAATATATGTATATGTTAAGAGTGCTACATCTTATGTCTCTCGAAGCCTAAAGAACCATAGGAGGCAATCACAACTTATAAATGTTCAGAAAAAAATACAAAATTGACAGAACAAACTATTTAGTCATGTGTGAGGGAAAAGTTCATTACATAGGAGTAGTGGAAGTATGAATGAATGGTGGTCGTCGTTTCTTGGGCAGTCTGCTTGTTCAGTTAGTGTGGTCAGTGCATAGTTCCCGCTACCCTCCCTTCTGCACCCAGTGGGCGGTGACAAGTGCGTCTCCGACCTGAGGTTAGTCACTTGACTTGCGGCCCCCATCAAATCTGTAAGTATTCGTTCCACTCCTGTCTAAATTATGTTTTGGTTTAAGTTGGGTTCAACAAGAGCTTCACTCTTGTTTAAGGTTTTAGACTCCAACTTATTCCTGCCTTGTTTTGAATTTACACAGTGTTATGTCATCTTTTAATCCTCACCATTTCTTTTAAAGGCCGTAAGCCTTTCGTGTGAGTGTTTTATCGAGTGGTGTGTAACTGTATGTTTTCTTCATTTTATCCTTGATTGTCGGCTCGGGTCATCCGGCTCATGTGGGATAAAGATAAGGGCAGCCTTGATCTTGCCAAGATCAGAGACGTCACCTGGATCTCTCTACCTACACTGGTCTCCCTACCTACACTGGTCTCCCTTCCACACGTAGCCGACCACCCAGTCAGCTATACACCATTCAAGCAGCCTTCTCCCAGTTGCAACTACACCAGCGTTCATGGGGGTTCTTGACTGGTTACTTAACTGTTTCAACAGTATTGTGGTGGTCATTCGATCAGTCAACCTCTCCTCTGCAGAATATATAAGGGTGTTGGGGACACTGTCTTCTCTGTTTACAGTCACGACCAGCTGTGACCCCCCCCCCTCATCAACAACAGCTCGGCGTTCCAAACCACAATTCAGAGCTACGTGCCCAGAACATCGGCACGTCACCATTCTACACCACATCATCGTGTAAATATTAGCTTTGAATCACTAATTATTTATATATTTAATTTTTCATTTTGCTTAAAGTAGGCTTAATTTCATGTTTAAATGTTTTATATTTTTTACGGATTTTTATTATAATAAAATTGTTCATCTTTTAGGTTATTACTGAATTTTATATCTTTTTATTTCCATAAGGAGGAGCCAGCCTTATCAAATACTCTTTTAGGGTCTGATAGGGCTGTGTAAACCTTCACATCCTGCCACCTCACCTCCAGCCCCCAGCACAATACTCGACTCTGGATTCGTTGTAGCTTTAAAACGTTAATCTTTGCAGTCAGAGTTAAAGTTAGAGGAGTGTATGTGATAAGTGGTCTGATAAGAGTAATGCATAGGTAGAGTTTTGTGGCAGGACTTGACTCTAAGCCACTAAAGCCAAGAGAGTGCAATTTTCGCTACAGCTGTCTTAGAAATGATGTGAGTTTTCATTCGTAACTTGCAGTACTTCATTCACAGTAGTACTTGACCCCAATTACTACTGTGCGTGGTTATGAGTTCGACAGGAGCAGGGATGTCTCTTCTATGATGGAGATAGGTTATTTTTAGACTTGTAGGCATTGATCTTTATTCGCCATAATAATTCCCATGTGCTAATCCTGTCTATCTCATGTTGTGTTCTGGTGTTTTCGTGAGCAATGAGTTGTGTGATGTCGTCTGCATATGAGACGGTGATAATATTTGGGTGCATTGGATCAGGTAAGTCACTTGTATAAAGAATGTTGAATGTAGGAGAAAGAATGGAGCCTTGTGGAACTCATGCGTGAAAGGTGAAGTAGTCAGAGAAGTTATTACTAAAATTTATTCGCATAGTGCGGCCATCAAGGAAGTTACATATTAATATAATCATGTTAACTGGAAAGTCAAAAGAGTTACAGAGTTCGTACTTTAAGCCGTCGTGCCAGAACGTGTCGAAAGCCTTCTTCACGCCCTTGGCAACGAGGGCAGTAGCACAGTCTTGGGCCTTATTTATTTGTATATAGTACAGGGTTATGTTTAAAGCGTCTTGTGTGCAGCGGTGCAGTCTAAAGCCAAACTATCGGTCATTTAGTAAGTGATTTGTCTCAAGGTGAGTGAGAAGTCGTTTGTTAACTAGTCTCTCAAAAGTTTTCCCAAGGATTTCTAGCAAGCTTATGGGTCTATAGTTCTTAGGGTCAGTCAGGTCTTTGCTAGGCTTTGGGATGAGGGTAGCCGTAGCAGATTCAAAAAGAGTTGGAAAGTAACCAGAGGCAAGAGAAGCATTGAAAAGATCAGTGAGAGCAGAAGAAATAGTGTGTGGAAGGTGTCGAAGTATTGTGTAGGAAAATCCAGAAGCTCTAAGTGCTTTTTTTTTGAGAAGACGAGTGAAAAGGGAGATGACATTTTGTTGTGTGAAAGGTGAGTTAAGAGAATGCATGGAGGAGAGCGAATCAAGAGTAATGACTGGATTAGGAGTGGTGATGTGACTGAGTTCTGTGATCCAGTGTTTCTTTCGTGTGTGTTGAAGTACTGCTGGGCTGGTGCGTGTGTCTCCATATGTTCTTGAAAATGTGTACTGCCTCTGCTGGGTCAGAGAGTCGTCTGTTGTTGTGTTTGATGTGTTGGAATTGTGTTGTGTTTGGGGTGGCCCTGTTCTTTCCTGATGAAATTTCAGAAAGTCTTGGGATCCCTAATGCGGTGTTCGTCTGCAGTGTGAATGAGTGATCGCCAATGTCTGTTGTTGTCCTCCTACAGACTGTGGATGATATACATCCGCAGTATAGAGAGATCACATCATACTAGGTTGAGTCTATCTTGGTTGGTGTTGAAACGGTGACGGTAACATAGGAAGAGTCGATGCGTCGTTTCGGATGGGCGAAAAGAAGAGCGTACCTTGTAGTGTCTTTTGGGCACTGCTTTTTCGGCAGCTTGTGTAATGGAATGTTAGTTGAACCCCCTCAAACAAAACTAGGCGAGTACCAAGTTGTAGCAATTTAAGGGTCAGCACTAATCACTTGTCACGCCTGTTGACACCAGGCAGTCAGTCTGCACCTGTGTGAGTCAAGCCACTGTCTAAACCTGTCGACATCTGGCTATTAACCTAGACCAGTCGATTCTAGAAAGTAACCAAAATGACAGAGATATTAATGTGGAAATTCGCACTTTTTCCTGAATTCTTGTATGGTGAGCTTCTCTGATGACTTTCCCACGACCTGTCCTCGTCTGGTTTAGCACGACCTGTAGACGCCTGATTCAACACGACTTGGCGCCAGCTATTCCTCGTATTAGCTTCCAGAGCATCCGATAAGCGATTCTCGTGCTCCTGGCTTCTGCTTCTTAGGACTGTGAGAACATTTGCGCGTCACTGAAACTAAAAAAAAAAAAAGTTCTCATTAAGCTTACTATTTCTCTCTCTCTCTCTCTCTCTCTCTCTCTCTCTCTCTCTCATCTTCGTGCATTCCAGCATTTGCAAAAAATTACCCACAAAAAACTTGGTCAGGAGGAGAGTTAATAGTTACATTATCACTTCTTCATTATCGTCACTTCCTCATCGACACTTCCTCATCATCACTTCTTTACCTTAGCGTCACCGCTATCACACCATCGTCACTACTATCGCAACGGCGTCACTGCCCCATCTCACAAGCGTCACTGTCCCGCTTGTAACAGTTATTCAGACTAGGGTAGCAACACACTGCTGATGTTCCTTATTTTGCTGATTGAAAATATCCCTGACTGCCCAGGAGTGCCTGTCACTGCCTCTGACCCAGAGTGCCTGTCACTGCCTCTGACCCAGAGTGCCTGTCACTGCCTCTGACCCAGAGTGCCTGTCACTGCCTCTGACCCAGAGTGCCTGTCACTGCCTCTGACCCAGAGTGCCTGTCACTGCCTCTGACCCAGAGTGCCTGTCACTGCCTCTGACCCAGAGTGCCTGTCACTGCCTCTGACCCAGAGTGCCTGTCACTGCCTCTGACCCAGAGTGCCTGTCACTGCCTCTGACCCAGAGTGCCTGTCACTGCCTCTGACCCAGAGTGCCTGTCACTGCCTCTGACCCAGAGTGCCTGTCACTGCCTCTGACCCAGAGTGCCTGTCACTGCCTCTGACCCAGAGTGCCTGTCACTGCCTCTGACCCAGAGTGCCTGTCACTGCCTCTGACCCAGAGTGCCTGTCACTGCCTCTGACCCAGAGTGCCTGTCACTGCCTCTGACCCAGAGTGCCTGTCACTGCCTCTGACCCAGAGTGCCTGTCACTGCCTCTGACCCAGAGTGCCTGTCACTGCCTCTGACCCAGAGTGCCTCTCACTGGCATCGACTTGTAAAGTAAAAGGAGCTTCGAACACAGGGCTCTGTAGGACTGGAGAGGAACCAAGTAGACGCTTTAGACGAGTAAAGGCTAGCTCACTTGCAGTTGTCCATTCAAAGGGAACTTTGGAACTTGTAAGCTCAAAAAGGGGTGCCGCCACTTGTGAAAAATTAGGGCAAAACCGGCGGTAGTAACCAGCCATCCCTAGGAACCTTTGCACGCCCTTCTTGTCTTTCGGAACGGGGAAATCCATAATAGCCAGAATCTTAGCGTTGACTGGGGCAACAGTTCCTTGTCCTATATTTTATTCGGGCTTGTCCGAACTCACATTTAGTTAGATTGACAGTAAAATGGTGCTCGTCTAGTTTTTTCAGAAGGGCCTCCAGTCGTATCTTGTGTTGGTGCCAGTCATCACTAAATACTACCAGATCATCAAGGTAGGCTTCGACGCCTTCCAAGTCGAACGTCAGCCTGTTCATAAGCCTCTGGAAGGTAGAAGCCGCGTTGCAGAGTCCGAAGGGCATCACTAGGTAATTAAACAGGCCTCCAGGCACTGTAAAAGAAGAAATTTCCTGAGCTCGTGGTGATAAAGGCACCTGATAATAACCACGCAGGAGGTCCAAACGACTGACGTATTTGGCACTGGAAATTTTGTCAATCAGGTCGTCAACCCTAGGAAGGGGAAATCCATCTGGCACCGTTATGGAATTTACTCTACGATAGTCGGTACACATTCTATATGAACCGTCCGACTTAGGTACCAGGACACACGGAGAAGCCCAAGGGCTCTTACTAGGTTCAATCAAACCATGGTCCAGTAGGAAATGTATCTCATCCCTTAGAGCCTTATTCTTAACTGGGCTAACCTGATAAGGTGCTTGTTTGATCGGTGCAGCTCCTTGCACGTCCACATCGTGCATCCCCATAGAACATTGTCGGGGGATATCTCCAAAGAGACTGCTATAAGTGTAGATCAAGTCTCTGATTTCACTTGCTCTTCCCTTGTCTAAATTACTGAAAAATTTATCTAGGTTTCCCAATATTTCCGAGTTCTTTAATCTTATCTCTACTCCCCGGGAACAATCTTCCTTACTGGGGTCGTCTTCTTGAGAGCGCACAGCAGCCATAGGGATGACACCTTCATGGTATTTCTTCAGCTGATTTATGTGGTAAGTATGAGTAGACTTCTTCTTTCCCGGTGTTCTCACCACATAATTTACTTTACTTAGTTTCTTCAACACTTCCATAGAACCCTCGTACTTGGGTTGCAAGGTATGCCCCGGCATACCTTGTCATAACGTTGTTTCATTTGATTTTGAGCTCGTCTCAGGTTATCGGCAGCCACTTGCCGAGTAAATGACAAGTGTTGCTGCATTGCTGAGGGAGACAGACATAAAGGAGGTTCCGTTCGTCCCGACCACACGTCCTTTAACATTGCTAACGGCCCTCTGACTGCATGACCATAAATAAGCTCAAAGGGGCTATATCCCAGGCTTTCCTGTTCACTCTCTCGTAGGGCAAGGAGGAGGAATGGAAGGCCTTCGTCCCAATCCTTTGAGAACTGCTCGCAATAGGCCCTCATCATGACCTTGAGTGTTTGGTGGAACCTCTCCAAGGCTCCCTGGGTTTGCGGTCTATAAGCTGTTGAAACTATGGGTTTAATTCCGACCCTGGACAAAGCCTCACGAAAACCTTTGATGTAAAATTCGTTCCTTGGTCGGATTGGATCTCCTTAGGTAATCCGAACTGTGCGAAGAACCGAAATAAGACTCTTACAATAGCCTTAGCACTAATCTTTCGTAGGGGCACGGCTTCCGGATACCGGGTTGTCGTATCCATAATAGTAAGGAGGTATTGGTTGCCGAGCTTGGTTTTTGGAAGAGGTCCCACACAGTCTACTATGAGTCGAGAGAAGGGCTCACCTTCTACGGCAATGGGTACAAGTGGTACAGGTGGAGGTTTTTGTGCGGGTTTCCCACAGTCTGACAAATTGAACAGTTCCTCAAGTACTCGGTCACAGTACTTTTCATCTTCGGCCAGAAAAAATACCGGGCCAATTTTCCTAAAGTTTTCCGCACTCCCAAATGCCCTCCCATGGGGCTAGAATGGGCCACCTCCAACACCAACTCTCGAAACCTAACAGGCAAAACTACTACCTGTTTGACCTTAGGGCGTTGGTTATCTGCAGAGATAGCAGCTGGAGATTTCTTCATCAGAATACCGTCAGCATAATAGAAACATTCTTCCATCCCCTCAGCTTCCGTCTATGTAAGCACTTGCTCTCTTGCCTGTTTTAAAGATGGGTCTTCTAGCTGTTCCTTCACTAGGTTGTCTCGGTTAAAGTCACCACTCTGTAGAGGGGTAAAGTCTACCACTCGGGTCTCTGGGAACTGATCTTCGACGTCTGGTCGATCAACGGCACTAAACAGTGCTTCCAAACCCCAATCTGAAGACACATCCTCAGTAGGAAGGGATTCCGGAATTTTAGCCATAGCCCTTGTTATAGCTGTGAGAGGAAATAGACGAGGACCTTCCTTACATCCTTCAATGGCATAAGCCTCTCCTGAGGAATTCTCTGTAACATAAGGTTCTCTGCTTATTCCTCCTCTTCCTAAATCATTACCCACAAGTAGGTCAACCAACTTTATAGGAAAATCAGTCTCCGAAATGCCCACAACAGCCTCACCCTGATATGAATCTAAATTCACATACACCTTATGAAGGGGACTCTCGTGATGGCGCCACCGTAACCTTCTAGCAGAACATCTAGGTTAGTATAGGTGTTTTCATTTAAAGGAAGCACTCCTTTTCTCAATAGAGTCAGGTAGCTACCCGTATCTCGATAGGATACAATGTCTACCAGTTGGTCCTCTGTAATTCCAGCCTTACCCTTGGAAAAGTAGGAAGCATGGCCTCCGTTACTTTATCAGAGAGCCTCTCCGAGGGAATTAGGCATTTCGACTTGGAGGACTGGTCAGCTAAGGCTTGCTCTTTTGTGGACACTCCTGCTCCTTCAGCTTAGAAGATGTCATTAGTGCAGGTAAGGTTTCTGCACCGGAACGCCTATGATCACGGTCCAACTGGAAACAAGAGCGTCTCAAATGGCCGGGTTTCTGGCAATAGGAGCAAGTATGTCCTCTTCTAGGAGTATCTACTTCATAATATGATGGTCTTCCTTTACCTGTGAAAGCACGAGTGTAGACTTTCTCTAAACGAGGAGGTGCAGTCTGCTGATCCGTTTTCCTAGGAGAATATGGCTGACTCTTAGAAGAATATAACCTAGTCTTCTCTCGAGATGACTTTTCCTTTGTCAATTGAGAGTTATCTCAAAATGGTCTGCTAAGGAAGCAGAGGCCAACACGTCTGCTGTCTGATGTTCAATTACAAAGGTACGTACGTCCCCAGTCAGGGTGTTGTGAAATTCCTCTTGCAGGATTAACAGCATCAAGCGCTCCATGGAATCACAACCTGTAGACCTCAACCATCGTTCTAGAGCCACTTTCTTTTGTCGGGCGAATTCTACCCAGGTCTGGCCAGGTAGTCGTCGTAGAGAGCGGAAGGTACGCTGATAACTTAAGGGAAGCAAGTCATACTCCTTTAATATTATCTTCTTCACCGCTTCGTAATCAGCATACTTGTCGTAAGGAAGAGCTGCTGTACAGGCTTGTGCCTTACCAGTAAGGGTGGTGTGAAGTAAGGTAGCCCAATGTTCCCGTGGCTATTGCATACCTCTTACCTGATTCTCAAATGTGTCTAAGTAAGTGTCTAAGTCCTTCTCACAGAATCTAGGCACTAATAAGGCAGCCTTGTGCAGGTCAAAAGACAAGGTTGAAGGGGCAGATGATTTACTCCTCTCCTCATCTTTTTGTCTCTCGAATCTGATGTTTTCCCTCTCGAATTCTTCTTTATACAGCTGACGTTGTGCTTCTAGTTGTGCTGTCTGCAACTTTATGAGATGTTCCATACGTTGAAAGTGTTCGAGAGAGAGAGGAGACAAAGGTACAGGAGGAGTGGGAGGATGGAGTCCCTCTAGACGAAGCTTGGGACGAGTTCCAACTCCTGTCGTCCGCACACGACCAGGGCTTGCTAAAGGGCTCTCATTACCTGATTCAAGTGATACGTTGTCTGTATGCAGAGCCTCTGCTCCCAGAGTGAGGTTTTCAAATGAAGTCGCTAAGTCGTCTACTCCTAGAGCCAAAGATTCCACTGGGGGTGGCCCTACATGAGGGTTCAATATCTGGGCTGTATCAGAAGGTGGAGGAAACAACATGTTCTGAATCATAGAACGGAGAGTACCAGCCGTATAACGATTGTTATAGGGAACTCCCAGACTTTTAGCAACTTGCCAGCATTGCTGTAGGGTAAAGTCTCCAACGTATCAGGAGTTAAGTCCTTCACCAACTGTGGTATGTCACGTTCCATTGTAAAGTTCGATATCCCGGACAGGCCCCACTTGTTACGATTCGAACCTTCGTCTAGGGGCTGGTTACCTTCGTAACAATATCACTTTGAGTAGAAACTTAGAATCTTATAAAATCAGGTAATAAGGAGAGTTCAACAAGCCTTTTCCGTTTTTATTATTAAAACCTTAAATGCTTATCTGAGGTATATAACAAGGTCACTTGAATATCTCATAGTCCGATCTTTTTCAATCACATAAAATTAGAGTATGTATAAGAGCGCTTAATTTAACACTTCCCATAAAAATATAGTATTTACAAGAGCGCTTATAGTAACACTACAATCAGTGTCAATAGACACACAAACACTTTAGAGTCTATATATATATACACCCGGTTAACATAGTTCTCTTGAGTATCACTTAGAAGATATAATACATCACTGAATTTCACAACGAATTCCTACGATGATAATCCGACAGATTCTTAGCAAACAGTTCCTCTAAAGAGTAAGAGCGCTTAATCCAGAATAGCGATGAACAGCTGAGACCTCTTTACCGAGACAGAGGGAAGGGAGGACTGTCCACAACAGAACACTCCGGTATAACCTCAACTCGGTCAAGAGGGTAGAGAGGGCTGAAATACCTCAACAAGAGCATACCTCGTTAAACCTTAGACAGGCGTTACAAACCTACCTAACACATTACTCCCTATATATACATTATACCCGGGTATACTAATTACAAATTCATAAACCAGATAATATTATAAACTAGTGGAATCTTTAATTAGCTTTATTAAATAAACCCTGAGTATAATATTAAGTGGACAATTCTATATAAATTATATATAAAGACCTTGGGCGTAACACTGCCTCTGACCCAGAGTGCATGTCACTGCCTCTGACCCAGAGTGCCTGTCACTGCCTCTGACCCAGAGTGCCTGTCACTGCCTCTGACCCAGAGTACCTGTCACTGCCTCTGACCCAGAGTGCCTGTCACTGCCTCTGACCCAGAGTGCCTGTCACTGCCTCTGACCCAGAGTGCCTGTCACTGCCTCTGACCCAGAGTGCCTGTCACTGCCTCTGACCCAGAGTGCCTGTCACTGCCTCTGACCCAGAGTGCCTGTCACTGCCTCTGACCCAGAGTGCCTGTCACTGCCTCTGACCCAGAGTGCCTGTCACTGCCTCTGATCCAGAGTGCCTGTCACTGCCTCTGACCCAGAGTGCTTCTCACTGCCTCTGACCCAGAGTGCCTCTCACTGCCTCTGACCCAGAGTGCCTCTCACTTTCTCTGACTAAGAGTATCAGTCACTGCCTTCGAGCAAGAGTGCCAGTAACTACATTTGACAGAGTGCCGCTCACTTCCTCTGACTAAGAGTTCCAGTCGGTGCCTCTGACCAAGAGTGTGGAGAAAATTCTCTAGAAAGGAGTTTTCAGCCCCTCAGCAACCTTCAGCCCCTTCAGCCCCCTGAGGGACTCAGTCCTCCAGAGAGGCTGATAGCCTGTCTTGCTTCCGCATAAACAGTTTAATGAAATCCACATGTGGCTAAGAGCGTCATAGGAAGTTACGCCACCTCATGTTGAACCATAGTGTTCGTGTAATAAAGACAAGGAAATAAGAAAAATGACTCTCTTCACCTTAGCAGGAAAATTACAGGTAAACCCTGCATCACTTTACTTACAATGTGGGACAATAATGAACTGTCGTCGATAGTCAGATACCAGGAAATCTATCATTGGTATTGAAAACTATGACGATGTCAAGCAAGAAGGAAAATCACGCTGAAGTCGGTGATTTAGGGCCGCGCCCAGGGCGAAGTCTGCTGCAGGGATCATATTGCTTTAAGAAACGGACAGGGAAACACGTGACATGTGGGCATAGCCCCTGAACAAAGGAACAATAGTGCAATGCGTTATTGACCTTTTATTTGACAATCTCAACAATTTGCTGTAGAACTAATGACACAGTGGGACAGGTCTTCCTGTTGTGAAATACCCTGAAATAAAGACTAATCTTGACCTGGTGTAGTGTAACAGTTCGTGTTGTGGAACTTTGACTGAGTGAAGTTCAGTGCAAAAGTACGAAAGACACTACTGCTCCAATCAAATCACCAACACCTGTCGCATATGGTGCTGTCAACACCACAGCTCACGTCGCAAAGAGCAAGGTAGGTCTCAATCTCTTGTTAAACCTAAACTGCAGTTTCGAGTAGGCACAAGGTGATTGAGGCCGTCCTATAGACGGCAGTTAGGTGCGGGCTTTTAAGCATTACGTTCAAGTGAAATGCTGAAATATACGCTCCTTTGGGGCACCTTCTTGACACCCATTTATCCCTCATCACCTCCGGGCTATAGAATAGCTGTTTCACATCGGAGGAGCCGTTCTGGGTAAAGCAGAACGGCTGAGGCAGCACCGAAGCTAAGTATCTTTCATTCATGTATTTACAGATACATAGCTTAGTAATAATATTCTCTAGAGCCCTTACATGAGTGGTGACAACTTATCCTGTACAATACCAATGATAAACGAATCACATTGATTTATGTTATATTTAGTCTCTAGAGATCTGAGACTATTATCTAAGGTGATCCTAAATGTCTGTAAATCTGAAAAAAACAATGTCTTGGTGGCTTCAAGCTTGAGATTCTGACTGCATGTCTAACCCAGGCTTTGTCAGCATCAAAGTAATTGTCTGCCAAAACATTCAAACCTTGTTGATAATTACCTTTGATTACCGGAAACGATTAATTGCCTTTGGCCACCGGAAACGATTAACTTAGTTTAACTTAGCTATTTCATCAATATCAGTTCTGAAATATAGGTAATGTGAGTGTAGGAGGACTAGGTAGCGGTATGCCAATTGTGGCAAGTGTAATAGGTGTCTGACCACTAGCTGCAGTAGGTCTTTGTGAAAGAATTTTCTGGTAGTTACAATTTCCTTCCCTTTTTTTTATTTTCAATCGATTTCAGGAATTTTTCAGAATTACACATTAGAACTAATAAAAACATTAATGTAAATTTCATTAAGAAGTAATTTTTATCAGAAGTAATTTTTAAATCTCTGCCCTGTCGCATTTTAAACACTAAGTTCTGAAAATTGTCTTTGGTTGCTACAAGATAGTCAAGAAAACGTCTTCACTTCATATTTCGTGTGATGTCATGCCGTGAGCAACCTAAGAAAATTAATGTTAATTAGTATCGTATTTAAAATTCAATTACAGAATTATTGAAGTCAAGTATGGCTCCGGATCGTGGAATATCGGCATGGCACGTCAGACAGGTACTACTCTGAACATTTCAGTCTATCTGAACCTTCCCTCAGAATGATGTGACCCACAACTGTCTCGTAGGTGACGAGATCTTCGGCTGTGACCTAAAGGTGCACTACTAAACTACGAGACACGTATGAGTCACAACGTTCCTGTCGACATCTCAGCTAGACGCTGTGTAATTTATAAAGTATCGGATGCCTGTCTTTAATTTAATATGATCATTAAGGTGAAATTGAAATGGCTGAGGCTCAGATGCTAGACTAATTCCATTTGTGTGCAAGACAACAAAATGAAACTGAAGAGGAGTGGGCAAATAAAACTGAAATAATGAATTCTTACAGCATTCTCATTGAGTTGTGTAGGTAATTTGCGAGATGAACTAATATTTGATAAGACTTCTACGATGATTGACAATGCAACAAGTTGTTAAAGACACAAAGGAGAGTTTAGGTGTTCTGGAAAGCAGCAGGTACAGGGGATATTAGATATGTCCAAGTAAGCATACATACGTAAGTAAGCATACATACGTAAGTAAGCATACATACGTAAGTAAGCATACATACCTAAGTAAGCATACATACCTAAGTAAGCATACATACGTAAGTAAGCATACATACGTAAGTAAGCATACATACGTAGGTAAGCATACATACGTAAGTAAGCATACATACGTAGGTAAGCATACATACGTAAGTAAGCATACATACGTAAGTAAGCATACATACGTAAGTAAGCATACATACGTAAGTAAGCATACATACGTAGGTAAGCATACATAAGTAAGCATACATACGTAAGTAAGCATACATACCTAAGTAAGCATACATACGTAAGTAAGCATACATACGTAAGTAAGCATACATACGTAGGTAAGCATACATACGTAAGTAAGCATACATACGTAAGTAAGCATACATACCTAAGTAAGCATACATACGTAAGTAAGCATACATACGTAAGTAAGCATACATACGTAAGTAAGCATACATACCTAAGTAAGCATACATACGTAAGTAAGGATACATGCGTAAGTAAGCATACATACGTAAGTAAGCATACATACGTAAGTAAGGATACATGCGTAAGTAAGGATACATGCGTAAGTAAGCATACATACGTAAGTAAGCATACATGCGTAAGTAAGCATACATACGTAAGTAAGCATACATGCGTAAGTAAGGATACATGCGTAAGTAAGCATACATGCGTAAGGATACATGCGTAAGTAAGCATACATACGTAAGTAAGCATACATACGTAAGTAAGCATACATACGTAAGTAAGCATACATACGTAAGTAAGCATACATACGTAAGTAAGCATACATACGTAAGTAAGCATACATACGTAAGTAAGCATACATACGTAAGTAAGCATACATACGTAAGGATACATGCTTAAGTAAGAATACATGCTTAAGTAAGGATACATGCGTAAGTAAGGATACATGCGTAAGTAAGGATACATGCGTAAGTAAGGATATATGCGTAAGTAAGGATACATGCGTAAGTAAGGATACATGCGTAAGTAAGGATACATGCGTAAATGGCATTGGCAGTTCCATGAAAAGCTAAGGAGAAAATAAGGTCATATGTATCACTGGTTAATATCACCTTCCAAAGAATGTATAAATAAGTTCTCAATGAAACCGATTTTTTTTTTATATTTAATGGAAAAATGGACACAACGTTTCGCTCACACAGTGGGCGAAAAGGATCGCATTATACTGCATTTGTGTCAGATTTCCATCTTGTTGCTATTTTATACCATTTATCTCCATTTTATATTAAATGATCATTAACAAAAAATTCTTTTGAAATAGAAACATTTCTGTACTTGTATATTCTTTCTACAAAGTTACCATGATGCTGGAGAGTATTTGATCCCAAGAACTAGAGCCATCCTTTCCCCTGGCTCAAAGATGATTAACCCCACCCCTCGCGGGTTTAGCGACTCCCCAAGGTGATGATCTACTTGTGTGTCGGAGATGATTTAATTATCTAAAAACAAGTTCTTTTAAATAAGTTAATTGATTAAGACAGAGAATATTATTATTATGTTTGATTTTCTCATATGTATTTTGTATCTCTGATTTTTTGCAATACTTTAAATAGTAATTGAAGTAAAATTCATCTGTTAACTTAAAACTTATATAAGAACATAAGAAAGAAGGAACACTACAGCAGGCCTACTGGCCCATGCGAGGCAAGTCCAGTTCTCCCACCGGCTTAAGTTAATTCCTTAACCTAGTCAGGTCAGTCACATTCACTTAAGGGAGGAGCACGGCATCTGACCTAGTAGCACAAGCTAGTCAGGTCCAACTCACAACCACCCACACCCACTCATGTATTTATCTAATCTATTTTTAAAACTACACAACGTCTTTGCTTCTATGACGGTACTCGGGAGTTTGTTCCACTCATCCACAACTCTATTACCAAACCAGTGCTTTCCTATATCCTTCCTGAATCTGAATTTTTCCAGCTTAAAACCATTGCTGCGAGTCCTGTCTCTTGCTAGATATTGTTACCACGCTATTTACGTCCCCTTTATTAATTCCTGTTTTCCATTTATACACCTCAATCACATCCCCCTAATTCTACGCCTTTCTAGAGAGTGCAGATGGGATATTATACATTTCTACCTTCACTCTAAATTTTGTTAAACAATTCTGAACTCTTTTTATATATCGGCATAATTGTACATGTTGTACATGAACGGTGTACAATACTGACAAGATGAAAATTAGACACATGTACAACATCTGGGTGTCTTTATTGTAGACGCTTCGCCATCCAGTGGCTTTGTCAATACAAATTCAAGGACATCAATGGAAGAGAGTAGAACAATATACAAAAGATTGGGTAATGAGTCCCTCAGTCTTGGAGTTGGTGTGAAGAGCACCGTAGTTGTGGAGATTCTGGAGCAGAGGCAAGAAGGCTGGCACTTATATACTGGCGTCAGGTGGTAAGGGACGGGTAGCAGACAAAGGCATAGTCACGGGTTGGCGGGATTTTTATTAATATTTTATAAGTCCTAAATTAAATATTTAAAGTTGAAGATTCTGTTAATTAGCTTATAAAATCAAGATTTTCCATTACAAATATTATGACTGATACTACCCATCATATCTCATGTCCACTGGAAACTGTAATGATAATTATAATTTAAGTTTTTGCCTCATTAGAGAAGCTACGTTATTGGACATACTTGAATATTCCACTTCCCTACCACCCCATATTTTCATTCTTTTTTGCCAATAGGTATATTTGGCATTATTTGGTACAAAAGATTTAATAGATACATTGTTGGTATAAAGATGGCATATACAGACATCCATTTTGCCTCATGAATATATAAATCTAAACGTCTATAGAATTTAACGCTATATTGTCTTACAAAGCTCAGTAAGGTACACCCGTTGGCTCCTTCTCCCTTCTCATCTTACCGTCCCTTATATTTTCTTAATTTCGTTTCCCATCCCCACTCCTTCTGCTTTGGCTCCTCTTCTTTCTCATTCCCCCATCATCCTCCCTCCCTGTGTTTCTCATTCAAACTCCTTGTAAAAGTCTGTCTCTCTCTCACTCATGCTCTCATCTCTTTCTTAAGCCTCTTATTATCTGTGCCAGACGAACGTCCAATTCCTGGGTGTTACACTGAAGCTTCTGCAGTCCTTACATGGTGAGCCTCTTATGTAGGCAAAATATGCCTTCTGGCATAGAGGCTTATCTCTGATTCTCTCTCTCTCTCTCTCTCTCTCTCTCTCTCTCTCTCTCTCTCTCTCTCTCTCTCTCTCTCTCTCTCTCTCTCTCTCTCTCTCTCTCTTCTCTCCATTATGAATTACACAAATGACGAACTCAACTGAATGACATATATGCCTGCCACACCTGGCTAACACACATGACTGACACGTGTGACTAATACGGTTGAGTGACACATCATTTGATGAGACATGTGAGTGACACATGTGACTGACACATCCACACCTTCAATAAATCCTAGGTAGAGGATTATTAAAGGCGTCTTGTTGTCTCTTTTCACTGAGAAATTCTCTCTCTGAGCCGGATTACCAACTGCACCTTTACAAAACACCTCTGTCTCATGTCACTCAGAGACAAATACGATTTCTCTCATAATTTTGGATCTCCAAAATTTCGTCTTCAAAATATAGACGAAATTTTTGGAAAATACATGTTTCAGTCAGCGCTTGAGTTTGCTGTTATTATTATTATTATTATTGTTATTGTTATTATTATAATTATTATTATTATTTTTATTATTATTATTGTGGTTGTTGTTAATGTTGTTGTCGTTGTTTTTATGTATCCCACAAAATGGACTTTAAATTGGTGCCTGAGAATTTTCTTGTTTTTATCTTTAATTTTATGTTTTTATTTCGCTCAAAACACGAGAATGCCTCATCCGATCGGCTCCAAATTTTCAACATAGGTTTACGGCAACTAGGACAAGATCTAAGGAACAGCTTGCCTGTTCACCTACCTTGTTACCCTTTCCCAATTTCTTTGAATGGCTGCGAAAACTTCCAAAATCCTTTGCTACTTGGCCGAAAACTTTAAAAAAAGTGCAATTAAGGACGTCAGTGGAAAGCGAAATTCAAGAGTTTAGTTACGCATTTGTGTGGGCGAAACGTTGTCGATAAAGTATCACATTATATTGATTATGTGTTTATTTTTCCACTCATTTTTATGTGTAAAATGGAATTATTTTTTTCAACTTTAAATCACTTTAAATATATCTGAGTCTTGCTTTTGAGAACTGCCTCAGTATTTCATGGCTTATGCATGTTATAGACTTGATAGTGCCCGTTGCAGTCAGAGCAAATATTAGAGAATATCTTTTCGGAAAGGCTTCAGATTTGAAGTTTTGATGAGCTTTCTGAAAAAGAAAGCTTGGCTTTTAATTTGAGCTAATTAAATTAACTAGAGAATGCCTCTTTTGGTCAACTTAAAACACCTAACTGCTGGTGTATCTTAGTTAAGAGTATTTTTGTATCGAATGTGGGTTGTGAAATGGCCAATTTGTCAAGTGTTATAGAAAAACGTATATGAAATTGGACTTTGAAAAAAAAAAACACTAAGTCAATATTGTTTAAATATAGAGAAATTTACAGAGAATCTTCCATTGCTCAAACTACAGAACACCTCATCCAATCGGCTTCAAATTTTCAACCCTGGTGAACTCTCACTTGTTGAAGGTTCTGGAGCTGTTAACAAGTGCTGGTGCCGCTCTAATTAATTTTATTTGGATCATTTCTGATTTTTTTTTCTATGCCATATCTTTAGGAAAACCTCCTTTGATCGAATTCAAAATTTCATTTCATGTATCTTGCTTATAATCCCGAAATGGTATAGAATGATTTAGCATTAAATAACCGGAGATGCCTCTTTAAGGAAGGTACTTTAATGCTGGTGAGGGACTCGTGATCCAAGAAACTGGATTATATACATATGACCCTCACATAGGAGAGACAAGCTGGTGACGACGTTTCGGTCTGATTAAAACGTTCTCATAAGATTCTGTCTCCAATGTGCGGGTTATTTACAAGTGTATTGTTCCAGTCACGGTATTGTTCCAGTCATGGTATTGTTCCAGTCACGGTATTGTTCCAGTCACGGTATTGTGCCTTTTTATTCTTTCTAAAACTGGATTAATCTTCCCCTACCTTGGAATGAGTCTGAATGCCTGCCATTAACCAGTAACTGTACAACCCCTACTGGTTTAGCGTTACCACAACTATTTAGAAATCAAATATTTGTGAATGACATCAGTCGTTATGGTTGATGCATCTTGTGAAATAGTTAAAACTTTTTTGTTTTTGTTTAGCCCAAGTTTGTTATTTATATTTTCGAGTATTTCCTAAAGAATGAATTGTTTGGTTGTCTTTAGAATTTATGTAGTTTTTTTAAACGATCGTTCTCCTTGATTTTAGGTTGTTTTAATGCGTCGATTTTATTAAACAAATTGTTATCAATGAAATAAGTGGAGAATGTCTCTTATAATCAGAAATAAGTCGCAGTATTTTATTTTATTGGGTTATAATAGTGGTTTTAACCTACCAAGTGCAAGTTGACGTGTCAGTAATGTCTTCCCTCAAAACCGCTGTAAAAATAATTAGTGTTATGTACCCAAAATTTAAATAACAATTATTTATACATTAATCGTTTGTCAGTTTGGTCAGATTGATCCTAGCCCCTGTAAGTCCCAGTGTGTCATTTTTTTATGAAAGAAATTGGGATAACCATATATATATATATATATATATATATATATATATATATATATATATATATATATAATATATATATATATGGAGGTACCACCTCTAGAACTTTACTGGGGACCCTCATCCTCAGAGAAGACAATAAACGTACCTCAGGGAAAATTCAACGTTCTCCCCGGAGCTATTTGAATATTTTCTTCTCCTGCCACCCCCTATATATTTTATTTGCATGTGAACTTTAATAATAGACCGAATACACTGACAGAAAACACAAACATGAATAAATTGGTATAATAAATCAAAGATTATGAATCTCCACCGAAGCCGGACGCGAGGCCAGTATGCAGCATGCATTTCCCTCTGGATGGCCATGCTGAGCCGCTGAAAAAAGACGGCCCTTGGGTCCCTGGTGGTGTCGATGAGTCTTTAACCCAGTTCTTTAAGGAAACGTGTGACATTTTTTCCCCGTGATCCCAAGGTCTCTGATCCCAATGGGACAAATTGATACTGTTGGCTTATGTCCCTGTACTTGCCGATCTTGTACTCCTCCCTGTGATCAGCAGCTTATTCCCATCGCCCGACACTGTGATGGATGTAGGTGTCAGCGTCGACACACAGGTATAGTCCCATGCTAAGAGCTTGTCATTCTTTCAAGGATAGATTGTGATCCCGTCGGAGTGGTTTGCTTGGTTGTGGGTATTGTTGGCTGCTAGTGATCAGGGCTCTTTCTCTGCTGGGCATCCAGCTGTAGCCAGAGTTCTCTTTATGATGTCGTTGACCTCATTGTGTCTTGCATGCCAGCCCTTGGTTTTGGAACAGTTAAGACCATGTATACCATATTGGTCGGCTTGCACATTGCCGCAAATACACATATTTCATGTGAATTGGGGCAGCTAGGCCAAGAGCCTCTGCAATACGGAGGGTCTTAGGGTAGAGGCGTGTTCCCATTGCCGAAGTGGGAACTGTTTGGAGAGTCCCAAGTGAGTGCACTACGCTTGGAGGCGGGCAGTCTCCCTGTCTGATGTTACAGCCCTAAGCATGTTGGCAAGCACCTTTTCAGTGATGGGGCCATCCCAGCTTGACTGTTGGTAGACAAGTGCTGCACTAGGTTTTGATGCTGGAGTAGCAAGAGTCTCCCATTCAGTGATGGCACTGGCGTAGCTAAGGGTCCTGTATTCCTGCTGAGTCACTGAGGTTGTCCGGAAGAATTTGTCTTATTTACTCGTTTGATGCTATGGAAGAGGATAGGAAAGCTGGTAGGGCAATCTAGGAGGATTTGAGTACTCCCAGCCTCCCAAGCCTGACTGGAAGTGGGTTTGCAACCACTGTCCATGTTCGAGTTAAAGATTCAATATTCCATTATATTATATATATATATATATATATATATATATATATATATATGGGACCACCTCTAGAATACTGGACCCTCATCTCGAGACACTACTGAATCACGTTGGAGCTATTTAATATTTTTGCCCATATTTATTTGCATAATTAATAAGATACTACAAACACAAACATAATAAATTGTATAATAATAAGATTATGAATTCACGAAGCCGACGCGACCAGTAGCGCTGATTCCTCTGAGGCCAGCAGCCGTGAAAGACGGCCCTTGGGTCCCTGTGGTGTCGTGAGTCTTTACCCAGTTCTTTGGAAACGTGTGAATTTTCCGTGATCCCAAGGTCTCTGATCCCAATGGGAAATTGATACTGTTGGCTGTCCTGATTGCCGATCTTGTACCCTCCTGTGATCAGCAGCTATTCCATCGCCCGACACTGTGATGGATGTGTGTCGCGTCGACACAGTATAGTCCCATGCTAAGAGCTTGTCATTCTTCAAGGATGTTGTGATCGTCGGGGTTTGCTTGGTTGTGGATTGTTCTGCAGTGATCAGCTTTTTCTGCTGGGCTCCAGCTGGCCAAGTTCTCTTTATGATGTCGTTGACCTCATTGTGTCTTATGCCAGCCCTGGTTTTGGAACAGTAAGACCATGTATACCATATTGGTCGGCTCACATTGCCGCAAATACACATATTTCATGAATTGGGCAGCTGCAAACCTGCATAGTCTTAGTGAGCGTGTTCCCATTGCCGAATGGGAACTGTTTGAAAGTCCCCAGAGTGATGTACTCACAGCTTGGAGCGGCAGTCTCTGTCTGATGTTACGCCCAAGCATGTTGAAGCCTTTTCAGTGATGGGCCATCAGCTTGACTGTTGTAGACAAGTGCTGCACTAGGTTTGATGCTGGGTGAAAGTCTCCCATTCAGTGATGGCACTGGGAGCAAGGTCCGTATTCTGTGGTCACTGGTGTGGAAAATTTGTCTTATTACTCGTTTGATGCTATGAAGAGATAGAGCTGGTAGGCAATCTAGAGGATTTAGCCCCAGCCTCCCAAGCCTGACTGGGTTTGCAACCACGTGTTGATTAAGATTCAATATATATATATATATATATAATATATATATATATATATATATATATATATATATATATATACACCTAGAATGGACTCTCCTCAAGAATTAAGTATCAGGAATACGTTTCGACTTTGAATATTTTTATATATATTTTATTTATTAATTTATTAATATAAATATAATAAACACAATCTGAATAAATGTTAATAAATAGTATAACTGAACACGGAGGCCAACATGTTTTTGGATGCCCCTGAGAAAAGCTGTCTGGTGGTGTGATAGTTTTGCGTTCTTAAGGAAACTGGAATTTCCTGTACAAGCTCTGATCACATGGACATTGAATTTATTCTTATTCATTTGCCCTCTATCAGAGCTATTCACGCCACACTGTGAGATTGGGCAGTCGAACCAGGAAGTCCCATGCAACTGCATCTCATGCCAGTGTTTTGGTTATTCTTTACATACAGTCTCCACCATCCGCTGTAGAATTCTCTTTAGTTCTGACCTCATTTGTTCATGCCGCCCTTGTTTGAACAGTTCATGCATATTGTCGTGCACATTCCGCAAATAATATTCGCGTATATATATATATATATATATATATATATATATATATATATATATATATATATGCAAGACTATACCACTATGAAAAAATAGAAGAATTAAGCGATTTCGTGACTACTCACATTATTCGTGAGTAGTCTCGAAAGCGCTTGGAACTTCTATTTTTCATAGTGGTTGTCTTCATATTTTGATATCACCTGTTTACTGTGATCTTTTTGCATATATATATATATATATATATATATATATATATATATATATATATATATATATATATATATATATATATATATATATATATATATAAAATATATATATTGCGACAATTTCTGAATGACTAATCTGACTGACTTTAATATTTAATAGCTGATAACTTGGTAACGCAACTTTTGAGAGGCTTCAAACGCAATGTGTTGATGTATTGGGTGATATTGACCTCTCTGAGAAAATAAAAGTATCAGTTTAGCTTCAAGGCTGGTGTTTTTACGTGGAAGATTTGAATTAGTTTTGGGCAGCGTTTGTCTGATTTGCCATTTTAATCGAAGAAACTGGGAAATTAGCTTCCATTGATAACATATGAACCCCACTTCTAATTAGACATCAACGATGGGGGACCTTTGAGAGGTTGTCTTAATATTATTCATTTTTTTTTTAAATTTTCTTTATAATTGCCCTCATAACTCAAGAAGATCTCATTTGATCGACTACAAATTTACATTACTGGTGTAGAATAACTTGGGCAAGATTCTAGGAATAATCGGCAAGGACAGGTGCCCAATGACACATTCCCTGCATCTTGCAATGGCTCCAAGTTGTCTCTTAAGTCGGTTTACTATACCCTATATATAACCATACATGTCTGACACAACAACATCTCGGGATCCTGATAGAGATTTCTTCAACGCTCACCTATTCAGTTATCATGACCTACTTTCATTATTGGATTTTCTCCAGTGACGCCGCTCCAATTGCTTCACCTCACCTACCTCCAGTACATCAGTCCTTTCTACGTGCATATGCTGTACTTCCATCAAGAGAGATGGAATTAACACAATCTCCAGACGGAGGCACTGATTGCTTTAAACTCTCGCATTTTTCGCCGTTTTTCTATGTATTGGACTCATGAAGCCACTGGTTGGCGAAACGTTTCCACAGTAAAGATACCTAAGTGTTGCACAAGTGTCACATTTATCTTGTCGGTTTTCTAAACCATATATTTAATAATTTTAGAGGCAATATCCAGAAAGGTCTGAGCTCTTCATGCTATTCTGGGATGGCGATCCCTCAGATTTGATCAATGAATAGGTATTCATGCGAAGTATGATGTCAGCCGGTGGCTTGACACTGAGACGCGGAATGTCAGAATGGTTACTATCTATGCTAATATGTACAGATATCAACGGGGCTTTGCAGGTTTCAGGAACGATGTATTCAACCAATGAGCAGCACAAAGATGCAAAAGATGCTCTTCTTGCATTTCTTTAAGACAGAAATCCTTTTTGACTGAGACACATCCCTAAACAATATCGTAACAGCTCTTATGGCTCCTGATACTGAAAATACCCACAAAGCTAGAGAAGCTGGCAGCAAAATCCTTGAAAGCATGAGAGGAATAAAACGTCCTCGAGTACACCTTTACAAAAATCTCCCTTTGTAACACTTGACCAAACATTTTCAGCAAAGCTGATGGTTAATCCACTCGTGTTAACTCAAAGCTGCTGTTTCAAAGCTTGATAACTGCAAAATACATAACTGGCACTGTTGCCTTATTTTTTTATTAAGAGCTGTGCAGTATTCCCAACGCAGTGTTTAAAAGACATGGACTTCTACGAGAGGCCAACTAGGCAATACTCTCAGATGCAGTTCGGAGAGTAGCCCAAGGAGTATACATGCCTGCTCATGAAGAAACTGCCTTGTGCTGTGTATCTGACAATGGATAATTACTCCAAAGGTTGCTAGGACCACGAGATATCACATTTGGTTCCATTTGCTATATTAATGCTGGTTTCTCGACAAAGGACATCTTTCAACCTCGTAGGTCCTGAAGAGAGTTTGATGTCAAGGTCAGCCTTGTAGAAGGGATGCCGATCAAGACAAAGAAAGACCACTTCTTGGCCAACAGTTCAAACAAACAAAGTTATTTAAAGCTCACTCGAAACCTACAATAAAATTGCATCGAAAATGCTCATGCTGATGGAGATACTGACTTATTTATTGTCCAAGATGGCAGAAGAATTAGCATCCAGAGATCCAACTACCCTGGAGAAGACACAGACCTCTTGGTGCAGTTATGTTTGTTGTTCATATCAGATGGACAGCCGACTTCAGAAAAAATGAGGATGATTTGAAACATTAATTGGCTGAAGAAAGAACCGGGTACGGAAATATGTTCCTGCCATTTTTGTATGTCGATACTGGGTTTAATACCATTTCTTCTTTCGTTGGTGTTGGAAACTGAGATGCACTTAGGAAGCTGCGAGATAATGTCGAGTTAAAGATGGAAGCAGCAGGTCCTGACCTGCTTATACGGTGGTGAGTATGGTGAAGACTTGCATGTAATGCACTACTGAAAGCTGCTCACCCTGCTTCCAACAGCTGCTGCAGCTGCTCACCCTGCTTCCAACAGCTGCTGCAGCTGCTCACCCTGCTTCCAACAGCTTCTGCAGCTGCTCACCCTGCTTCCAACAGCTGCTGCAGCTGCTCACCCTGCTTCCAACAGCTGCTGCAGCTGCTCAGTACCTCAACGCAAGTGCCAGTGTCACGAGTGGCCAGGAAGTATTTTGAGCCCAAATCAACTGACTTGCCACCCATTCCAGAGTCAGGTGATGTGTGATATATAAGGATTTAGGGCGTCGTCATAAAGATTATCATAATCTTGTGGGTGTCTACGTTGTTTTCTTTCCCCCCATCACCGAAATTCAACCTTTTTACCACCGGTAATCCCATTCCCATCATAGTCCTTCCTCCACCCCTTCTCTGTTCTTCTAATGTCTTGGGTTAGAGTAATCCTTTTTAATAAGTTTTGTTCCTCGGTGCTGGTACAAGAGTTGTGGCAAACTTTTAGACTTAAATTAGTTTTGTTTTAGTAGCCCTGTGCTCCACGCTGACACTGTGAATTCAAATTTTGGTATGATTTACATACAGTGTTAAATCCTTCTACAGTTAAGTAAGTGTCTTTTTTATTTACGTGCTCGGCATAGACGGGCATTTTTCGATTGTTTCTGAGAATTAAATTTTATAAATCGAATTGTGTTGTTCTACAATTCTAATGGATTTCCTCACTTCTTTAATGACGTAGTCACTTAAAATATACAAAAAAATCTTTAATTTGTGAGAGTATTTTAAGTGAGCTAACAGAACTTGATAATGGTTTAACTCTGTAAATGAGTTTATGTTATCTATGAAATAAGCAAATATACTTGTTAAAAACAGATTTTTCCAGCTCTTATTTGATTACCAGATGTCCGGTACGTCTATTTTTCCCTACCTATTTTTATTTAGGTTAGTAAAATTGTTGAACAAGTTATTACTACTGTCATTAAGGGTGGTATTAAAAAATCAGTTATTCGTTGGTGTCTCTCCTGTTAGGATGTACTGGTAGTCTTGTGGGATATGATCCTCTCCCACATCTTAGCGGCAGGTGCCCAAGGGATTGTATCAGAGTTTGGTAAGATGCTATAAAATGTCTTAGTACCACTCGCTGCCGCCGGGTGGTTACATTTTCCACTCCTGTCTGGAAAGTTAGGAGGTTAAAGCACCAGGAGGATGCGCAAGACTAAAGCGTTTCTCATGATCAAGAACCAGCAGGGTGTACGTAAGACTGATAAGATTTACCATAGACAAAAGAATTGGATGGTCAATCTGTCACTAGTAAAAATGTTAGTCTCGCTCACTATAGTAAAAATAGATGGAGCATTAATGAAAGCATTGCATCACTTAGTTACTGAAAACGTATTAATAACAGAAAATCTCTTAGCTTTGTGGTGTGAAGTAATTATGTAATCACTTAATAAATAATGGTATTCTGCTTAACTCATTCTGATATTGGGTATCCAAGAAGGCGAAACTTGTTTGCTTCATTTTTTTTCTTCTCCCAACTTGTCGTTTTTATTTCGGTGATAACATGAGAATGCATCATCGCATCGGCTTCACACTTTGAAAGCTGTGTCTGGGAACTAAGGAAAGATTCTTGGAACAACTGGCATGTGCAGGTCCGCTATGGCCAAAATTGTAGAACCCATTCCAGGCTTTCTGGAATGGCTTTGATAACTTCCATAACTCTATGCTGTTTGGATTCACCCGTTGAGAAAAGTGCCTCTTAATTTGACGACGGCAAAGAGTGAAATTCAAGTATGTAGATACACATCTGCCAATTTCATATGTAAAGCAGCGTGAAATGTTGTCATTTTGAATCACATTAAGTATATTTAAGTATTACTTTTCAATGGTTTCATCTTATAGCTAGGATTGTGAATGCCTTCTCATATCAGCTTCAAAATATTGATACTGATGCATTAAGCAAGAAACATGAATGTGAAGATGCAAATTTGAAATGTTAGTGAAATTGTGAAAAAAAAACTAGGAAATGGTGTATTCAGAGCCATTACTGAAGAATTTTTTTTTCGTATATTCATCCAAAATTTGGTGGGCTTAATTAAAGGAAGGTTTGGCTCTCTGAGCTAAGTAAATTTTAAATTACCAATGTATTAAATGAATTGTTTTTCACGTAATAACTAGAAAATTCCTTCTTTGGTCTGTTTCAAACAAAAGCGCTTGTGTATCTTAATTGGAAGAACTTTTCTTTTTTTAATTTTGCCTTTGTATTTGCCAGTTTCAAATATTCTTATCAAATTGAAGTTTCTTGAAAAAACAAAACATTAAAAAATTTAAGACTCAAGAGTATTTATGAAGTATTAAACAGGAAAATAAAAAAAAATTGAGAAATTGTGAAAATATCGCGTTTTTGTAGTAGTATAATTTTCATGAGTTTAGCAAATACATTGTTAGGGACAGAGTTCTAATTATCCAGTGACTTTCTACGAGGTTTTACGTCACAACTTCACAACGCCTCACATGATCGACTTAAAATTCTCAACTCTGTTAAAATATAGCTAGGAGGGAAAGCTCGACGAATAAATGGTATCCACTGCTCATTTTTAAATATATCATTTCCAAAATTGGCTTTCATATAATCATTTTAAAAAGTACCTGATCGGCTGCAAAATTTCAACAACTCGTCTATCCAACTTAGAAGAAGGTTGGCAATGCTAATACAGTCGGTAGGTGGTATAGTAATATTTTGGATTAAATAACTTAATTTTGCTTGCTCAAGGGGGAAAGTCTTGATGCTGGTGATTATGTATTGATTGATGAAGCCAGACTTGTTCTCCTTTTCATGGATCAAATTTGATTGTCTTCCTTTCCATAGGTGGCAATGCAATCCAGAAAATAAATGCCTCACACCAAAGCCAAACATATCTCATACTACAATATAAGTACAAGAATGACCGGGAATATGTACGCCAAAAGCCATATTACACGTACCAGAGATATTGACAAAACACAATACAGAAACATTCCAATGGTAAATCCTCATTTTCTTTTGTTAACATTTAGAGCTTGAAAAGACATGGAATATTAATAACAAAGGTAAATATAATCGTGGATTCCTTACAAAACTATATTCAATGTTTGAAGCATTTACAAAAACACATACAATGGATGTTTTGGAAGGCGAGACAATAGACGTGGCAGAGTGAAAAGAAAAAGTCAGTCTATGAAGGGAAATTTTTGTTGCACGGAACCCTTGAAATCAAATATGTTTGACATACTAGGTATTAAAGTGGAGAACAAGAATCTAGTGATTATTATTGTATATAAACCATAATAGCAAGGGCAGACGGAAGAGATAAAGAAAATGGATACATGCCTTGAAAATCCTACACAAAATATTATTCTTCTCGAATATTTCATCCTCCCAAATGAGAAATGGATGATGGTATATCACAGGGGTGTACTTGAAATAATTCCTGGAAGAACAGATGTATACCAGAAAGCTAATGAGGCTTTGTGAAAAGTTTCCTTTGTATCAACAGATTACTAAGCTCGCTAGAGCTCAGTAATCTGTTGATTCACTGGACTTGACCTTCATGAACAACGAAGATATATTTAGAGACAATCACAAACATAATAAATTCTAATCACTTTATCATAGACATCTCAACAAATATAAATGCACAGGTAAACGCCATAAATAGTATACGAGAAGGGATATTCAGTAAATATAGTTTTAACAATACAAATGAAGAATTATCACACATACCCTGGGAAACAGTCATGAGCACCCTAAGCTCTCACCAGTGCTTGGGGTAAAGTGAATACAGAAGCACAGTATAAGGTCTGTAAGAAATATATATATACCGCTAAGAAAACCTAAAAGGAGATCACTTATATAAATGGAACATAAAAGAATGATGAGAAAAACAAAAACAAAGTCAACAAACTGTGGAAAAAGGCGATTGCCACAAAGAGGGACAGATAACCTTTGCCGAGAGATTACTGAGTTAGAACAAACCCTAAGCTTTCGTATCAGACGGAAGAAGTACAAAGGGAGCAACAAGGTGTCCAATATTGATAGAAACCCCAAATATTTCTTCAAATATGCAAAATCCAAGTTAAGAACTACATTTAGAATTATGCCATTAACTACAGGAGGTTCATACACTGACAATGAAAAAGAAATGCGTGAAATTCTGAAATACTTATAAAAGTGAATGTTCAGCGCTCCACTTAATGAAATAAGTGGAGAATGCAGAATTTTTTTTCATGACCATTGAAGGTCACACTGATCATATCCCTTACAATCGGAAAAAAAAATCGCCCGTTCATGCAGCACCTGGACCAGTTTTGTGATATGCCTTAGTTATGAACAAGTGCAAAAATACCACTAGAAGGAGCTCTCAATATTCTTTCTCTAAAGAGCTTAGATGTTGGTGAAATGTCAAAAGCCTTAAAAAGTGTAGACATAGCACCAGTGCATAAAGGAGACAGTAGAGAACTAGCAAAGAGAGTACAAATTATTAGCCCTAACAGCGAACACAACAAAATAATTTGAAAGGATGATATGACTCCAAATAACTATCTTTATGGAACTGCATAACTTGCGTAACCCGAATCAACATGGATTTAGAGCGGGAAGATCCCGCTTATCATAACTAATGAACTATTATAACAGAATTACGGAGGCGTTGAAAGAGAACCCAAAAACATAGAAGTAAATACAATCTGTTTAATATGTATTAACGTCGTCGATAGATTCTTGGAAACTGTGACTATGCGAAACGACGTATAACGAAACCAATTTTATCATAGGCTAATTGCTCATTGTCAAACCTTTTTAAAACATCTAGTTTTGTTTCTGTCACACTTTTTCTCTGTTTTGTTTATGGCCAAAGACATCACAGGTGCACTGTGCACCTTTAGCACTCACTGCAACAGGGTTAAATCAAAGAATAAATGTTTGCAAAGCAAAAAATTGTAAGGAGTACCTCCTACCACCATATTTGTTATTTGTTCAAAAACAAACAATAACAAATATGGCAGCCTTGATGATCGCTTTCGTACCGCATCGTTTTTATTGCCGAGCATTTGAATGATTATCGTATATGTGATAAATGGTTTTGAACACCGACATGTTGAAGATTGAGACACGAATGAAACATATGGGTATCTTTATTAAGAAAACGTTTCACCATACAGTGGCTTCATCGGTCCAATACAAAACAGAGATGGGTAAGAGCAGAGGAGTTTGAGGTAATCAGTCCCTCAGCCTGGAATCGATGTGTTCAGTCCATCATTCTTGTAGAAAGTACAGCATATGGCCGGAGAAGTGACTTATATACTGTAGTCAGGTGAGTCGAAGCAGGAGGAGGCGGAATCACAGTGGAACCATCCACTAGTGTAAGTCTTCATCCAAAGGTTGGACAAGTATTGAAGAATTCCTTGTATCAAGTACACATGATGTTGCAGTGTCTGACAGATGTGATAAATGGTTCGTGTCTCAGTAATATCACTGAGACACAAACGAGAGCTGTATGACCTCGTAAAATGCGATTTTTTAATATATTATTAAAATATAACCTCTAAGAATTTAGTGCTGACAACGCAGATTATAGTGTCACACTAGTCGTGAATATTACAGTGTGGGACCTGCCGCAGTTGTTAATAGGTAAGAGATATGATTAGATTTTTTGTTTCAAATGTTAGTGGCGAAGTGACAATGCACTCACCTCATGCCTCTTGGGGTAGCAGCAGGAAGTTCATACAATTCCGTACTATTTGTTAAATTCCCAATACAGTTAAATTTCAGCCTTCACTCGCAGGAGTGTAGGAGGTCAAGGTTCAGCTTGGTGATGTATGCTTGGGGGCTAGATTGTGTAACCGGAGTGAGGATAGGGAAAGCAGTCTAAATTTACACAAAGGGAAGAGCGGATGTGTGGGTGAGAGGGAATCGTGCGGAAATGTGTGTGTACTCACCTAGTTGTACTCACCTAGTTGTGGTTGCAGGGGTCGAGTCATAGCTCCTGGCCCCGCCTCTTCACTGGCCGCTACTGGGTCACTTTTCCTGCGCCATGAGCTTTATCATACCTCTTCTTAAAGCTATGTATGGAGCCTGCCTCCACTACATCACTTCCTAAACTATTCCACTTCCCGACCACTCTGTGACTGAAGAAATACTTCCTAACATCTCTGTGATTCATCTGAGTCTTCAACTTCCAACTGTGTCCCCTTGTTACTGTGTCCCATCTCTGGAACATTCTGTCTCTGTCCACTTTGTCAATTCCTCTCAGTATCTTATATGTTGTTATCATGTCCCCCCTATCTCTCCTGTCCTCCAGTGTCGTCAGGTCGATTTCCCTTAACCTCTCCTCGTAGGACATACCCCTTAGCTCCGGGACTAGTCTTGTTGCAATCCTTTGCACTTTCTCTAGCTTCTTCACGTGCTTGGCTAGGTGTGGGTTCCAAACTGGTGCTGCATACTCCAGTATGGGCCTAACGTACACAGTGTACAGGGTCCTGAACGATTCTTTATTAAGATGTCGGAATGTTGTTCTTAGGTTTGCTAGGCGCCCGTATGCAATGTGTGTGTGTGTGTGTGTGTGTGTGTGTGTGTGTGTAGTTGCGATCAGTTGTTGAAGGCGAAGGAGGGTTTGCACAGTTGCATGGGAGGTTATGATGTTTGTGGGTGAAATTCCTTTATCCTAGTCACATCTTGGTTTGACATTCTTTGTTTTCTACCTTCAACTGTGTTCCTCGATCATCGTTTCCTTTTCCAGACGCATTGCAAAAATCGTCGGTATTACTGAGGCGATATTTTTCACCAAAAACTTACGTTACACCATAATTAACTTCGGTAAGCTATTGGTTGCTGCTGTTGATGTCACTTGCAAGAAGGGTAACGTATAAGCTGCTGACTTCACAGAATATCTTACCTCATTGGTATCTCTCCTAATTATGAAGCTGCGCTCTATGTGGCATATTACTTTTTTCATTTCTTTTTCATGAACTATTTCCTTGATTTGTGTCTTTTATTAATATATATCATGCCTGTTATTTCAATCAATCGAAGAAACACTATCGATATTTTACATATTGTTCCACATTTCCTCTCGTCTGCCATGAATGTTGTCTCCAGTGTTGTATTAATTTTTTTCTCCTAGTTTTTCTTTTGTTGTTCCTCATATCATCGTTTACGTGTCCCTCTCAGTTCTCTCTCATCAGTCGATTGTTCAAGCTTTATTTACTATTTCCATCTTCGTGTTCATAAATTTTAGCTTTATGCCGTTGTATTTCCTGAAGTACTCTGCCTTCGTTTACCTCTATTTTTTGTTTACCTTGAACAATTAGTTGTTAAAAGCTGTATAACTCGGCCCTGATTTTCCAAAGTCTGTATATTTACTTTCCCAATGCATTCACGCTTAATTACTATTTCACTGTCTATCCGCTTTCCTGGCAGTTTAACGATAAATTTGTATAAATTTATAGTCTCATGAGCACTGAGACACGACAGCCTACTAATGCACCTAAACGTTGCCGTAATTTATTGTCTCAAATAGCGCTAAGGCATTCCGTATAGATTCAGATGGCGAATACAGACAATAATATAAAACAATATTTGTTTGCAAAATGATCTGTTATTTCGAAAACTTTCCACTTTGATAAAATCTTTATCAAATCACTTTAAATTTTCTATCAGAACGAAATGTCATCAAAATAAATGGTTGTTTTTTTTCCACGCACTTTGTAGCTTAATTATCCCGATTCTTTCTAGTGACACTTGTATTTCTACAGCTAGTAAGTGACCCAGGTGAATCCTGTGTTATTTTTGTGTGTGGTTTAACATATGTTTATTGTTTGTACTTGCCTCTTTGTACCTACATGCATTAAGATCAACCTACTGGGATCTGCTTCTTAATCTTTATTTAACTGTTGTAATTCTTCTCTAATTAATTTGATTCACTTATATCATTGTTCAAAATTATGTGTGAAGTTGGCCTCCCCTTCCTGGCTATTTATGCATTACACAATTACTCTCATGATTAATTTATTTTTAATGTCACACTCACTGGTATATATTACATATAGCTGTCTCCTTATGTCCACACAATATCAAACTCTTGTTAGTTTTTGTTTACACCTTTGGGTATCTTATACAGTACGACTAGAATTCGTCTTATTTTTCTCCACTGATACTGAACTAAGAATAGGTGAAGGAAATTAGATAACTTGTGTGTTTTGCTCTTAGCGTATGGGGAATTTGACCCTCTACCACTTTGCTTACATTGACTGACCCAAATGGGTTTTGTGCTCTACATAACAAATTACGTAATAAGTAATGTCAGGTTCAACATTCTTAGTCTTCCTCATAATCGTATTTGAGTTCGAAATCATCCTTTTTTTTTTTTTTGAAGCTTGATTAATATTTTACTAGGTGAGAGAGTGCTCTATGTTAGCAATGTATTCACAAATAACTCACACTTATGACGACGCTTCGGTTCGGTTAGGACCATTAACAAATCACACAGAGAAATTGTGATGGTATTTTGACGTTTTATTCTTTCTTGCAATGAATACTTGGGCATCAGTTTTAAATACTTTGTGGGCATCATTATGAATGATTCCTGGTACAGAGTTCTCTCAATGTAATTTCTTTTCATTTCCATTCCTACCACCCTGTGTATGACTCCATACATAGGGAGGTACATTTTTGGAACCCCTTTCCCCAGTTCTCATCGTCCATACTTTATTTCTGTGAGAGTAAATTATATTAGAACAATTTTATAAATAACACGATTACCTGTGACCCATAATTCGAACAAAAACAGGAGAGTCGTTCATATAATACGAATTCTCATACCCTTTGACAAGTTGCCAATTAAAGAAAATGCGCAAGGGTCACTTAACACTTAATTAACTACACATTTATCCATTTGTTTACATGTAATATGTGTTTGAATCTGTTCCAGAGCTTAATGTGAAGATAATTGCTCTTTCACATCCAGTAATGACAGTCTATATCTGACAGTAGATATGTTGTATCAATGGCTACATTAAAGTGCGCGGTGTACAAAAATGATAGAGGCAAGACCGCCTAGGTGTTGAGGATTATGCTCTAAAGCAGAATAAGCCAATAGTGTGTCCACACATTGCAGTCAGCTCGGTGGGTGGATGTCTACTAAATTATAACTACAAACGAATACCAGAAATAGCAACAGATTGGCAGGCTCTCAGAAAAAAAATAACGAGATTCTGAACTACAGTGCGGCCACACACACATTTCTGAATAGCAAACTGCAAAGAGAAGTCAGGCAACGTAGATTTTTTCTTTCGTGTTTTTCTTATTACAGAACCCGCTGGGTGTTTGATCATAAAAAAAAAAAATATGATAAGTAATTAAGAAGGGAAAGCATCAGATTGCTGAAATAAGCAACTTAGAAGATGAGATGAATAAGGGAAAATAGGGATGTTTGACACCTTCTTGTAGTGGTAAAAATATTAACCTTTGAATGCATTCGTGTGCCCAAACAATTAACGTTGTAACAGAGACGTTGACTGGTAAATGAGTTGTCGATTTCTGTACGTAATATTTCTCTTCTATATTTTAGTTAATGACAGGTTATTTAAAATGCATGCGATGTTATGTTATTACTTATTATTCCCCCTGACTATGAATGTAAACATAATAGCGCTCTCTCTCTCTCTCCTCTTTCTCTCTGAGGTAACATGTAGTAACTGACATGGGGTAACTAGAACATTTAATAAGGAGACGTTTCGACAACTAGTGACTTTTTAAATCCGGGCCAGAGGATACAAAACACAGAGTATAGATTGTGGATCAGGTGCTGCAAGGGCTCGAGGGCGGAGCTAGGTAATGGCTGCACGGGCTCGAGGGCGGAGCTAGGTGATGGCTGCACGGGCTCGAGGGCGGAGCTAGGTGATGGCTGCACGGGCTCGAGGGCGGAGCTAGGTGATGGCTGCACGGGCTCGAGGGCGGAGCTAGGTGATGGCTGCACGGGCTCGAGGGCGGAGCTAGGTGATGGCTGCACGGGCTCGAGGGCGGAGCTAGGTGATGGCTTTGTTCTGCTGTAGTGGATTTCCTGGGCAATTATTTCCGATATCATGAAAATAAATGTGTTTTGAGCGATTGTGTTGGTAGCAGCTGTTCTAAACAGCATTTGTGACGAAGGTCAGATAACATGATGACGAACCTGGCATTTCGAAAATCTATGAAATAGTTATGGGTATAAAGGAGTTTGGTGTAGGCGGTGCTCCTCCTCTCTCTCTCTCTCTCTCTCTCTCTCTCTCTCTCTCTCTCTCTCTCTCTCTCTCCCTCTATAAACGAAACAGATGTGCAGTCACTTTTTGCAGGTGAAATCATAATTGTACGTAGTCTACCCTATTCTTAAAACAAATGAATGGCAGTGAAAGGTAATGTTTTATATAAATATTACATATATTGAGACTGAATTTAATATATCCGACACTTGACACTGGCAGACTCAGCCACTGTTGCAGGGAACACCTCTGAATGCTGACAATGGTCTGCTCCTAATGCAATATTTTTGATAACGATTTTGATATGAAAAGAATAATCGTCAAAATAAATGTGTTAATAAAGAGGATTTGGAAACAGTACTCTTTCCAAATCTTCCTTACTGGAAGCTTCATAGCAGAAATGGTAGAGCGCTGGGCCTGTCAATCTTGGTACCACTCTCTGAATCTCCCGTCCATCTGTCCTTGAGTTTTTTTCTGAAGTACATTTATTCTCTTCTCTGAGGATGAAGGTCCCCAGTCCAGTTCTAGAGGGAATACCTCCATATATATACATATATATATATGGGTCTATGAAGGATGAGGTGACTCATCACTGTCTTGCCAGAGGCGTGCTTACACTACAGCTACAAAACTGCAACACTAATCTCAGGTCGAAGGAGACTCGAACCTACGAACCTTGGGACAAGGTACGCAGTGCTCTACTCACCGTACCACACTGGTCAATACCTTGGCGCCCAGCTAATGCTAGACGTTTTGGTCCAAGGCAGCCAGCATTCAGGCAGGTGGTGTTAGCTATTTCATCTCATCCGATCGCATGCATCGTTCGAAGAGAGATTTTTACGATGTTTAGAATTCAGGCCTTATTCGTGCACACAATGGGTGTGCGGGATCACATAAGCCCCCAGCAGAGAGCAGCCCACAGCCTCCACAAGCAGATGACAATTGCAATGGCAACCTCCTCACTTGCGAAAATCTTCTGCTGGCATTCAAATCCACTGCTAGCAGTACCCTATCTCACATTCCTATAGCGACTCGCCCATATGCAGCCGGGAAATTCACAGACCTTATTAAGCAGGTGAATGGAGGTTCCACCAACTTAGAAGCCCGAGGCATCATTAAAGCATGGCGCAACCTACTCCTGTTTGGCAATGTCTCTCTTGCAGTTCCTCAAAGACGAGACAAACTGCTAACCACATTAGTCATCAAGGCGGTGCGCAACTACCCAAGAACAGATAATTGTGTCCCTCTGCCCCACCATCGCAGGAATCACAGAGGTAGACCCAAGAAAAATTCCACTGAAAACGAGAAAATTTGCGCACAGGTTAGCAAAAAAATCGAAGAGAGTAACACATTGGGAGCAATCAGAATAATTACAAGTGACGACACTGTAGCTCCCAAAGATGAGACCACAGCCCAAGCACTAAGAGGTAAGCACCCAACAAGGGACACCATAGTCGTCAACAACAACCCTGAGGAAGACCCCATCACTGAACAGTTAATTTTGCCAGAATCAGAAGTCTATAAGGTGGTAGTGTTATTTCCAGCAGGATCTGCAGGAGGTTACACTGGAATTCGACCACAACACCTCAAAGAGATGGTAAATCCAGTACTCGGCGCATCTGCATCAATTCTTCTCACCAAGTTAACAACTTTGGCAAACAACCGCCTGGTTGGACGGATCCCAGAAGAAATTAAATCTTTCTTTTTTGGAGCCTCATTATGCGCTTTGAAGAAGGATGGGGGTAACACTCTTCGCCGTCTCGTTGCCAAAGCAGCAGTAAGAAACAATCGCTTAGAAGCTGCTAGTTTACTCCAGCCACACCAACTGGGCTTTGGGGTCTCTCAAGGCAGTGAAGCCGCAGCTCATGCGGCAAGTGCCTACATCAGGGACCTACCAGAAAACAAGGCCGTAGGCAAATTTGACTTTAGAAATGACTTTAATATAGTGAAGAGAGATGGGGTCTTGCCGGCCGTTCGGGATCGGTTCCCCAGTCTTTTTCCCTTCATTTCAGCTGATTACAGCAAACCCTCAATTCTTTTGTTTGGTGAACATGAAATTCCCTCATCAGAGGGTGTTCAGTAGGATGATCCACTCACTCCATTTCTCTTCTGCTTGGCAGTAAGAGAACTAACTTCCAGCCTATGCAGCGAGCTCAACATCTGGTACCTGGATGATGGCACTCTGGCAGGTACTGAAGAGTCCCTGTTAGAGGACCTACAACTGGTGGAGACACAGCGAGAAGCCTTGGGACTCATTCTCAATCCCTCCAATTGTAAAATCATCACAAAATCCCAGGAAATAATCAATGCCGTGCGAACAATCCTCCCGGAAGTCTCTACTACCACTCCATCCTACAGTACCCTCTTGGGAGCACCGCTGGATCACCAGGCAATCGACACGGTCCTCAAGGACAAACTAAATGACCTGAAGAGAATAGAGGAGAGAATAAGCGATCTTGATGCCCATGATGCCCTGTATCTCTTCACAAGGTGTCTTACTATGCCAAGACTCATTTACTTCCTCAGGTGTGCACCCTCTTTTGACAACCCAACACTCAACGAATATGACGCACTCCTGAGATCAACCATTAAGAAGGCACTGAATCTGTCACTAGAAGAACGGCAATGGGATCAGGCAACTTTTCCAGTGTGTCTGGGAGGTATAGGGGTGCGCAAAGCAACGCAGATAGCTTTACCTGCATTTCTGTCTTCGTGTTTGGCTTCCAGTGGATTAATCAAGAAGATTATTCCCGAACGCTTGAGAGCCCCAGGTTCACTGAAGCAGCCATGCGGTGGGACATTCTTGCAGACTTTTCCAGTAGACCAGCTCCTACCAAAGAGCACAAACAGTCCCATTGGGACAAACCGATCATGGAAAAAATCGCCAACGCAGTGCTGACCAACGCTTCAGGAAAAGACAAAGCTCGTCTCCTAGCGGTGAAGGCACCACACTCAGATTTTCTTCAAGCTGTTCCCAATTTCTCCCTGGGCACTCGACTCGACCCACTGGCCATTTGGATTGGTGTTGCTCTTCGCCTAGCCGCCCCTGTCCTCACCGAACATAGGTGTATTTGCGGCAGGGCGACGGCTGATCAATTCGAACTTCATGGTCTCGTGTGTCACACATCAGAAGGGAAGTATGCTAGACATGAGGTCAACGACATCATAAAGAGAAGCCTCGTCATAGCACGTTGCCCAGCCCAACGGGAACCCCAAGTGCAGAGGTCTGACGGAAGTCAAAAGCGTCCTGATGGAGCCACTATGCTACCCTGGAAGGATGGTAAGCAGATTGCTTGGGACTACACCTGTGCAGCAACAATGGCAGACACCTACTTGCCATATTCCGTAGCTGAAGGGGGAGGAGCGGCCAGCCACAGGGAGGCCCAGAAGACCCGCAAATATGAAGGCCTTTTCCCTTGCTATAACTTCATCGCAATTGGTTCGGAGACCCTTGGAGAATGGAGCAAGTGGGCTCTAAAGTTCCTCAAAGAGCTGGGTGAAAAACTCATCATAGAAACCAGGGACCACATCCTCCTTCAGAGACTCAGTGTTGCGATCCAGAGGAGAAATGCCTGCAGCATTCTGGGCACGCGGCCCACTGCCGGGGAGCTGGACGAAGTATTCGAGATGTAGCTCTGAATTGTTATCTATGTTGTTCTACTCCATATTGTATCTTTGTCAATGTATTTTGTCTTTTAATAAAATCTACATGAAATATAGGGGTGGTAGGAGAAAGCATTTTCAAGCGGCTTCAGGGAGAACCTCGAGTTTTCCCTGAAGCAAGTTTTTTATTATTAACACAGGCCGTTTCCCACCAAGACAGGGTGGCCCGACAAAGAAAACTTTCATCATCATTCACTCCATCACTGCCTTGCCACATGCGTGCTTACACTACAGCTACAAAACTGCAACAGTAACACCCCTCCTTCAGAGTGCTGGCACTGTACTTCCCATCTTCAGGAATCAAATCCGGCCTGCCGGTTTCCTGAAACCCTTCATAAATGTTAGTTTGCTTACACTCCAACAGCACGTCAAGTCCTAAAAACTATTTGTCTCCATTCGCTCCTATCTAACACACTCATGCACGCTTGCTGGATGTCCAAGCCCCTCGCACCAAAACCTCCTTTACCCCCTCCCTCCAACCTTTTCTAGGCCAACCCCTACCCCGCCTTCCCTCCACTACAGATTTATACACTCTCAAAGTCATTCTATTTTATTCCATTCTCTCTATATGTCCAAACCATCTAACAACCCCTCCTCAGCTCTCTGGATAATAGTTTTGGTAATCCCACACTCCTCTTAATCTCCAAACTACGGATTCCTGCATTATATTCACACCACACATTGACCTCAGACACACACACACACACACACGTCTTGCCGAATTATTGTATGCAGTATTTAGGCCAATTTTTCCAACATTTCTTTTGAAACTTATACCGTTAGACAGTTCCAGATATTGGTCTTTCTTTAACACTCCAGCCGTCCCCACCGAGCAAGAATGACCGAAAAAGAAGAATATGATTTCCCCTGCCATTCATTCAATTAGTTTTTGCCAGAGACGCCATGACATTACAGTTCAGTTGACCCTCCAAGAGCAACATCCCCACCAATCCTTCAGTGTTTTTGCACTGTACTTCCATACCTCAGGACTCGACTTCCGGTTAACTGGATTTCCTGCATCCTTCATAAATGTTAGCTTCCTCACACTCCAGTAGCATATCAGACCATAAACACTTCCTAACTTATTCCTAACACGCAAGACTATTGGTGGTGGTGAGGTGTTGATTCACCAGGAAATCCCCCGGGCCCCGGGGTCTTTACCAGATGGCGACCCGGCTCCGGCTCCTGGCGTGGGTAGCAGAGACCGGAAGTCTCCCATGGGATGGGGTACCCCTCAGCGGGTGGGACCAACTGGTCCCAGGCCTAGCCATATTCGCCCACAAGCACGTAGGTAGATAGTTGCTAGGCCCCTCTGGTCTGCCACCTTCCCGCCCCAAGGAGGCTGACGGGAAGGGCAGGCTTGCGAGCCGCAGATGGAAGCAAGCCCCAGCCTTGGCACCTACCCTGCCCTAGAAGGGCTGGGCATGGTGATCGACCGATCCAAGACTATTGGATATCCAAGCCTCTAGCACTAAAACATTATTTTCCTCCCTCCTAGGACGACCTCTACTAATAACAAAGTCGAACAAACTGCCATCATCAAGCCTTGTATCGTATCTTGTATAATTACATTTTCCTCTTTTTTCTAAAGCACAAATTATCCTTACATAGTGCCATTAGAGCTCCCATTTTGAAGCGAACCTGCATTGGGAAAGTCTAATACCTTTATGAAGATGGTATCGTCGATAATCTTCTCCTGGGTTTACAAAATTGATTTTCTTTTCGAGTTTAACCGATGATGGTCGCATGTCCGTACCTAAGTGGAAGTTGACAGGTGTTCTTCCGTGGTGTGTCGGGGTCATCAGCGTCAAGCCGAAGAGGCACTTTCCAGCCAGCGTAACGGCAACTACATTATTGGTAAAACAATCTTTTGTAGTTACCTAATGTACTGGTATATAAATACAAAAAACAGCGGGGGGGGCGAGGATACAATAAATATTCAGCAGCAAGTCGTCATGGAGCAATTACTATATGTCGCAGTTCCCGCTGAGTAGTATGTAACTCAATATTTCAAGAGATATATAACGTAACACAGCTTATCGGGACCTGTGTAACATGTAACTCAGTATTACAGGAAATGTGTAATATGTTACTCAGTGTTACAAGAACTTTTAACATTTAAATCAGAATTATTGGACCTGTTTAGTCTGGAATTAATTATAAGGGAAAAGTATTACTGCAGGACCTGAGTAACACTTCCTCTGGTTCACAAGATCTCTGGGAAAACCTGTCAGAAACTTGACTATTTGATGGATGACATTTAGTTAAATTAAATCCTTTTTTTCTATAATCAATAGTCATTCCCTTCTAAATATCAGGATGGTACGGTCACTTCCATGAATTACAATAGTTTCACTCGCCACGACCTTACCGTAGAGGGAGCTCAGCTGCCTGAGTGCTTGATTAAAATCTCAATGTCTCGTTTTTAACCAAAATTGTAATGGACGGGGAGATTTCCCTTGGTATTGATAGGAGCAATTGTTAATTTAGCCGATAATTTGTAATGATGGCAGCCAGTTAATAGTAATGTTAATGTATTTTTAGCTAAATGCACTGTAAACAGTCAGTCTAACTGTTTATATTTCATGCAACTAAAATTCAATCGTATCACAATTTTACATTAATACTTGTCTGCATTCTTTCTCATTTTGTCCTTCAAACATTGTTATTAATCTCCATTCATCTCAGGCAATGGTCAAATATTTAAATACAAATTATATGCTAGGGATATTACATTGCTACGTAATGGTAGTGTATGATTAAAAACCACTCGGAAGTCTAGGAAAGGATTTTGTCTAACCTTCTGTCTCTCTTAAAGAGTGATTTGATGAACCACTAGAAATAGACACGATTGCCATAGGTCTGTCTCGTGTGGGCCGTATTTTCTCATTCATTGGCCCGTAGAAGTATTTTTAAGAGCCCGATATGTTTAGCCTGAATTTTCCCACCTTTTCAAGTGATACTGCATTACAAAACTTTTAATGATATTTTTAAATAAATATTTGAAGAATTATTTCAGAATGAAATAATTTTACTACTAGTTGTATTCGAAGTATTATTGGGGTAAATATTCATACTATGCCTAAAGATGTACAAATCTGTTGCTTCTCGTAACACGTCGGTGTTCCGGAAACAAACTGCGAGATGCTGGGTCGAAGGCTCCTCAGGCACATGCAAGTTTTATAGGGTTTAACAGGACTTGGGTATTTGGCACTCGTCTTTCAACAAGAATCGTTACTATGATAACTTACTTTCTGGTGTTTGTCTTTCTCTGAGTGTCTAGGGAACGCTGCTGACTGTGCAGGACATTTTTAACTGTTTTCTTTTCGAAAGTAAATGGCTTAGTGGATCAGAGTATATTGCACCTTCTGCATCTTCCTTCTGTTGGCAAGTCTCTATCAACTCTCTTAAGCTTCCATATTTTTACCCTCCTCACCCCATAAAGGATCATGAAAATCCAATACAGATTTCTTGTCATCATGTTCCACTCTAATTGAACCTTTTAAAATTTGCAATTAAAAATTTTCGCCTGAGATCAACATTCAAGTTTGTAATTTTTACTTCTGAAGAATTATACCTTAATATGGGAGAAATAAATATTCATGATCCTCAAGCTTTTTACCCGTTCTAAAGCCATAATCATACTTCGGAGAATCATTAACCCTCATAATATCTCTCCAGCCACTTAAGAATGGTGAGGCTGTTAACTCAACGATATTGAAGCTCCTTCAGGCCAACTCATTTTTTATAAACAAACATGAATACCACAGCTTTCACCAGCTTTTTTGGGACCAATATTGAAGGTGAATTCCTAGATATTACTTTTTAAAAGACTGTGATTTCTGGAATATGACGTATAACATATACATGAGATATGACTTACCTG